>PNEQ01023696.1:0-55387 GCA_003012365.1 Medauroidea extradentata | reverse complement strand
TTACATTTAAATCCCAAATGACATCTTCAGTAAATCGGAAGGTTCTATAAATACTTAACAGATTCACTTCGGCCTTTTTTTTTTTTTTTTTTTAGTAACTCGCGAACAGGGGTAACTCACAACAGATTTCAATCAGGACATATCCCCTTCTACTCAAAATGGTATTTAAAAAATGTTTTCGCCATGTAATATCTCAGGAAACTTCTAACGAATTAAACTAACAATGAAATGTTTGCAGTATGTAACCATACACAATGATAGAGTCGAATTAAGAGATCAGTATATTTACTAATCCTCTGCATTGCATGTTATCATTAATTGAATTAATAAATACTGTGCCTCCCAGACCGAATCATACCAAACTCGGCTTGTATGTAGATCCGTAATAATCCAAATAGATTTCTCTTTTCAACTGAGATGAAAATAAGAGATTATACGCATTACTATTACAATACAATAGAGACAGCTGTCCCGTACGTCTGTATCATCTGGATTATTCGTACAACAATGACACTGTAGAATGACAAATCAGATCTGCAGAAGGAGAAAGTTTATTATTTGTTCATTCTGAAGGAAAAATCGTACTTTCTACAAACTAAATTATTGTAGCAACAATTCAAACGGTACCGATAGCTGTATCTAAATGCTGTCACTATATTAACTGAAACGTTGCACTTCGGTTCATTTGTAAAAATGTGAAAATCAAATAGCATGACACTCCAGTCGGGATTTTGTAATTAATAATCGGGCTGCTTAAGGCAAAATAAGGGGGTTTATGGGCGTCAGCAATTGTTATAGGAAACATTAACATATGCGAGGCACTCATCAAATTCTGAATGTGAGATCAACGCACGAAACCCCCTAGTGTGAAGTACACTCGCGGATACACGTGGATATCTCGCAGAGGCAATAAAGGGCAGGTCAGCTAGGAAGTCGATCTTATCGCACATTCTGCGTCACACCAAACGCAATCTTGACCGAGAAGACCTCGCGTGAAATCGTGACCAAAGTCACGTGGGTGAGACACTTGACGGAGAAACGTGAATCGTACAAGCTATTCCCATCAGCCATCTGACATACATGCAAACTAGAGATGGTGGTATACAGCAAAAATGACATATGACATATGGTGTTTAGTGCCTTATGATAACGCCTGCAGCTCTGCCTCATTATCAGCGATAGAATATTTTAAATATCACTTGTACTGGATTTATACCGGCAAATCGCAGTCTTATGGTGTCACAATAACTTTATTATTAATGGTACCATCAAATTTGAGACGTGTCTGAACAAAAACACACTGCCAATAACCATGAAGTACAGCTGTTGATGTGCATGTAAGCAAAAATATTTTCGCGAAAATAAGGTGCTCTTATACGTAACATACGATTTCAAACAAATCTGTGATACTGGTTGACTTCGAAGACTTATTTTTATTTCGTACAAATCTTTATAACTTTACAATTAAATAATGTTATAAGGAAGATATATATGTACTTTCACAACGGTTTTAAAAAGTAAAAAACAAATTCTCTGTCATTTTTACTGTGACAGACGCCGATGTACTTGAAATAAGTATGGCTCACAAATAAGTCTTCAAACGGCGAAGCGCACTAAACGATATTTCTAATGAAGCGACTGAAGCTGGCACTGTCATTATTAACATCACCATATGAAAGACTTGTTTGAGGAGAAAATTTGTGGTTTCAGAGACTTCACTAAGTTGTTCAACAACTGAAGCGCAGGACGAAGGTGATTCGCCAGACGTATTCTTCAATAACTTGAGCTGAGTATGGCGATCACTAATATTTAATACTTCTGCATACAATCCAAGTTCTTTTTTAAGGTCATTTTCAGCAAGCACATTTCCCTTAAATGCTGAGAGCAAAAATATTCTCTAACATCTCAAGCGTGTAAAGTCCTTTTTTGATCAAACCGCTTTTTGAGATTGTTTGACAGGTGATCTAACGTTCAAAATAATATTTGCTTTATGTATCTTTTGCCGACAATTTTGCTGGAAGTGCGGCATTACTGATTTGTTCCAGCCATCGTGGTGGGTTTCTGTTTTTAGGTTCTGTAGAATGTTCTAGAGGAAGCTTGTTGTTTGCTGCCAAAAACACTTATTCGAATGATCTATCGAATTCTTCGTCAGATCGAAGATTTGTGAGTCTACTGATTAGCATTTGAGTTGCTTGCTTTGCATCTGAAGCAGTTATATGGGGATTTTGGAGAGCTATGGCCAGTTGTTCACAAGGACTAAATATTTATATGGCGACAATCAAGTAAAAAATATATCCAAATTAGTTCAACCTCTATATACCCACATATAGTGGCTTTATTCTCTAGAGAGACAGCACCTGGCTCATCAAGAATAGCTTGAAGGGTTTTCTGAACAGATGATTACTGTTTTGTATCTTTTCAGAGGTTTCACCCTCACACACACCACCGCGTTGGACAAAGGGAAATGAGCTGCTGAGATGGTTCCAACGTAACTTCGTCACTGCTATTTCAAGACTGCAGCAAAATGTCAGTAGATATACTTCTCCTTTTCGAAGAGTCGAGTGTTACATTACTGGAGTAATTAACAAGACAAAGAACATCACACATTCCACCCGTCTTTCTTGCAACTTCCCGCAGAGCCAAATAAGCTGCGTGGTTTGCACAGTGCACATAGAGAGATTTAGACTGTTCATCAATGAGTATTTTCTGCACACCTTTTTCTCTTCCAGACGTATTGGCAGCACCATCAAAACAGCGCCCTCGAAGGTTATCTAGAGACAAATTCAACCTGAGCAATTCGTCTTTTATGGCAGAATCCAAGGTTTTAACTTTTGAATCCACTGGGTTGCACAAACCAACCAAAACTTCAGTAACTTTTAAAGATTCTGGATGAAAAAACTCAAGAACAAAGAAAATTGTTCCATCCCATGAACATCAGTAGTGCTATCGGTTTTCACTCCAAAGTAAGGAGAAATTTGACTTCTTTCACAATTTCGAGGAGCACATTGTGCGCCATAATTTCAATTTACACATTCTGAAAGTCGGAACTAAGATATTTGTAGGGATATGTAAGCCACTGATTTAGCTCTGGCACATCTAAACACCTCTCCTCCAAAAGTTACATAAGGTTTTCTTCGTTGTTATTATTGCTACGAACAGAATTTCCAGTTCGCATCAAACACCTAAGGGAGCTAATAATGGTTAGCAAGCATTTGCGTGCGTTTTTCTGTTGTTTCGATACCCCAATTTCCAACTGAGCATTTACAGATCTGGCATGAGTTCAGGTACAAATTTTCTGGTGAAAATTGCTTTTTTTCGTAATCTTTAAATATTTATGTGGCGTTTCTCCAGTTTTTAAAACCAATTACAAGAAAGGGTTGTTCCACACCATGTAACCACGATGTATCGTGTTCACTTGTCATGTGAGAGGCTGTGATGTAGGTGTGGCAGAGTACACAATATTTTTCTGATTCGCAATGAAGCTTGCAAACCACTCACTCTTACACTTTCTGCCAGCTATTACAGGAAAAGAGTGTTTGATGACTGATTCTTCTTTGCGACAACTGGAATATTCTTCACTGCACTCGATGTCACCTTGAAGTTTTTTTTAATTGTTTGTTCCTTCAATATATTGTGCTTGTTTAACTGAACTGCACTTACAAAGAACAATGAAGTTAATTTTTAAGATACAACTTTATGCATACTTCCTAACAAGGCTCTCTTTTCAAGCTTTACCAAACAATAGTAACTATATAAATTAATTTAAAATGGTCCTAAATAAATGTACTGAAAATGCAAAATATAAAACATATGGCCAGAAAGAGAATTTATTGAAGTCGGTAATTTTTAGTAACTTACGTAAATTGATTTGTATTGAAAATTCTCTCTAAACACTTAAAACATACTCTGAAGTAATACATTTAATTTATCTAGTGAAGATATTTTTGAATGTGCGGAATTTCATGTTTTACTGTAAACTTTCAAAATGTCCAATATCGGCATTTTCAGACTGCCGTAGCTAAAAGAACGTAAAATGATCACAAAAGAAGTATTTTACATGGAAGTCGAGGGCTCCACGCGTAAAGGCAACACTGTGTCTGATGTTCTAGCCAGTGCTGGCCTTATTGCTTCCCTGCTCCCGTGTCTCGGTAACGTAAAATAGTTTGAAATAGGCGGACCAGTTAATATGCGTCATGGCACCCTACACAGCGCTCTAATTAGCAATCTCTTTTTTAAAGTAACAAATGGACTTATTCAAGTTTGTTGAATTAAAATTTTTGCTCTGTCAACGTTATATTTACGTGCAATCCTGATGGTCTTTTTCTAAAGAAAAACTAGAAAGTGGTTTTATTTAGAATAAGAACAGACAAACGTGACACAGCTGATTGATTATTGACTGAGAATAATAAATTGAAAACAATCCTGACACGTACCTTCATTAATTGTCGGCAGATCGCTATCGGCAACACCGCTTTCGCGTATCTCATCAACACAACTTCTCTGTAGAGGACAGGTTACAAAAAAATCTGTCAGCGTTTTCTGCGGTATAACCATATGTAATTAATTACATCAAAATGAAATATCTGTCGTTCAGATTGAAATCATGGCGGTTATAAAATAATAAAATGTGTACTTTAAAAATATCATCTCATTGTAAAGTACTTACACTGTGCGTCGACTATACGGAGGAGAAAATTCTGGACACGGACAAAAGAATGAAATGTTGTTGACGTCTGCTGGCTGCTGAAAGAACCCTCGTTCTGTTTCAATTTCTTGGCATACCCACAACCACTCGTGCTTGAGGGAGGAAAGGTGGGGGTAAGAGGGACGTGACAAGCAGTGCGGGAAACGTTAAGGGAAGAAACATTTTCTAAACTATTGATTTTATTTATCATTTTGAAGGAAATTCTATGCTCTTTAAATTTCTATATGAAATGTTTTTTGCTACATCCCGTAGTTTGGGCACTACTTAAGGAAAACCAAGGAACTGTTCATTTAAACGCCCTCCTCTCCCACCCAACCCGCCGTTCATCCATCGCCCAACAGGAACTGTCAGTATGTTTGTTGTTCAGTATACTTCTCCCTCTGCAAATATTCAAAACTACGCGATTTTTTCTTTTGTTAACTGTGCTAAGAGAACAGAGTATAAAATAAACAATTATATTTTTAGTGAAGTTATTTTTCAGAACTACACACCACTTTAGTATAAATCGTGCTGTAACATTAAATTCTAAACATGAAATTATTATTTGAAAAATACATTTAACTAGTTACTATCCGTTTTTTTTTTGCTGCAAAATGGGTTTATTTTATTAACAAATATAGTTATTTTTTCAGTTTTTTTGTGAAATTTTAGGATATATATTAACAGAATAATCTGTGATATTTTTTCACTCCGATTCAAAGCGGAAACAGACGCAGAGGAACGAATATTAACATTCGCTGCGTAGTGATGGCCGTAGGTTGTTCATGTCAAAATTGACATTTTTGAATGTCGTGCGTAGTGGAACTTTTAAGCAGATTAAATTATTGTTCTCTTTGTAAATGTTAACATTGCAAAGTGGCATAGTTTGCTACAGCTGTGCAGTGTTTTATGTAGGCTACGTTAAACAGCATGTTTAACAATTTATATATTAACAAATATATTTACTAAATAGGCTACATTAATAATAAATAGTCGCAATTACTAACAATAGCTTGCATGTTGAAAGTAAACGAGTCAGGATTAAAATTTCTTCATAAATTTTACAGAGCATAAAACATTAATACAAATTTAAACTTTTTAATCAACTACAGTTGACAAATTATTTCAATATGTCAAAGGATTTTCAGAGACGTCGTAGATAATGTATCAGTTATACAACTTCAATTAATTTGGTAACATTCTCCCCAGTATGTATGTTATTTTCGTATTCCAAATGGAGCGTCTGGGAGGAGGGTATTCCTATTCAAAGTAAGGTAGCTGTAAGATTCATCAGTGACTTGTGCGTCAGTCTCCATAGGTAAAGGTGAAATACCAGAGAGTGACACTCTTCAGTGAAAAAAGGCTCAGATACAACTAATTTTGAAGGTATTAGACCTTTAAAATGAAAGGTTTACCTTCTCTAAAGGGCTATATACTTTTATTTACTTCCATTTTGTCTTTTGAAGAATTTTGGTTACATTTGTTAACATATTTCACAGTCTGCAGTCATATTTCTGACATTTTCAATACAGTACAGTGGATTTTTGCTCCTAGTAAAATTAAACGTTCAGGTAATTCCTTGATGACATAGAGAAGAATGAAGTGGATATACCCTTCCAGTAACAGACATTCAAGCAAACAATAAATAAATAAAGAATTAGCAGCAGTATGTTCATTTCACGACTGATCAGACATGTCATTCGAGTAGGATGCTAGATCTTCTCATACCCGACCTATCCATTTACTTAGCTATTGTAATAGGCTAAAATTTACGTACAAGAATAATTCAAGTTTCTTTATGTTCAGTATGAAGATGCGTGTTTTTATGTGATTTTACAATAGTAATTGACGTAACGGTTAGTTGAAAAATTAGAGTAAAAATTAAGTATTCAGCCGAGAATTGGGGCAGACAGTGATAGTTTTATCGCAGGCCCAGGAGGGTGCCTGCCAAGGTATGGAGGGGGAAGAGAAAGCTGCCGGCCAGAGGGCGGAGCTTACAGATGGCCCCTACTGTGTATTAATTTAAAACATTTGTAAATAATAGTTAAGTAAGTGATTTGTTTCGATTAAACTATGCTAAAGCTTGATACTGTATACTTGGTAAAATTCCAATGCAATTAAATAAACAGTTCAGGAGTAACAATACTACATAGAGTCACCCAATTGTCCTCGGAGATGAGCTGCCATTGACTGCCGATATTTGAGGCACATTTTCACTTAGAGGCCTCCAATTTTGATAGATTTTGGGATTCGCGATGTGGTCGTCGAGGAAGGCGGACGTGAGATTGCGTGGCTCGAGATCACAGGAGAGAATTGAAGCCGCGGTATTTTTGAACAACCTGAAGTTATGGGTCCAGCAGCTAACCGCACAACGAAGGCTGTCTGAGAAGTATGACATCCGCGTAATAAGCATTTGTATACTTCTACTACGGCAGTGACAGAGGCAATAGAGACCTTGTGGGCGTTACCGAAGGACAATAAATAACATTACAGTGTATTTATTCCAGCAGTATTTGTCTAACCGTACTTGTTCACCGAATGTTTCCATTGCGACTCATAGAGGTAACTTGTATGCTAGTATCAACTGCAGAGATATTTTATCAGTAATTAATGTAATTTTTATGGTAATGTCTTAACGTCTTAAGAGAGTCAACAATAACATAGGCCTCCTTTCAGCTTATGAGTGTTTCTTTTCACATTAAGACAAAGACAAATACAGCAGAGAAAAATCTACTGAACTTCCAAGTTGAGTTAGGGTTGCAGATGCAAATGCATAAGTTTCAACTACAAATATCTTCATCAATGCCCCTACAACACAAGCCTGCAACATTCCGTTGTATTTGTTCAAAATCAGCAAGAAGATTGAGAAAAAAAGGAAAATTAGTATAAGTAACCATGTAATGTATTTTATCACAAAATTTAGGAATCCACCTCGAATAGTGAGAGAATATATAAAGAGCCCTACGCAGATACTTTTGATCATGAGGGCAGGTACACATTCAATACGACTTCGATGAGATCTAATTTTATTGTAGCTGATTAATTATCCTAATAAAGTTTTGAAAAGTAAACGAAATATGATTCAAACTTCTTCATTAAATTTACTGAGCAGTAACCATTAGCTAATAGAAAATTAAACTTTTGAATCAACTACCACAGAGTACCTAACTTTAACAGTGTTAAGTATTTTCAGAGACGTTGTATATAATGTCTTAGTTACATTATTTAAATAAATTTCATAAGATTCTTACAGATAAATAATACTTAACTACGCTTTCACGGCTATTTAAAATTATTTCTTTAAAAGTTTATGTTGTCCAGTCACAAATGTAAAAAATACATGGAAAGTACTCCGGTTACACTAAAATCTCGCTGTACGTAGCCTACAGTTAACTTTACTTGTCATCAGCTAGCAATCTCTAAGATTTCACTGGCAAAAATGACGCGACCTGTTGTCTGAATTCTAAAGTAGCGCAAAGCAGCGAGCAGGTGAATGGGCAGATAAAATAAAAGTTATATCACTTCCTAATGGCCTGAAGCCAGTTCACTTGGTAGAGAATTAAATACTCTGCCCTAAACATTTACGTACTTGATAAAATAAAAAAAAATAAATCGATTTCAATTTCGTAGTGGCTCAGGGTTGCTGTATTTTAATTATAAAAGATTTTGAAGCTATATACAATAGATTATTCGCTGTGAACCGTACGATTGCGACAACCAATTACATGTACTAATGGGTAGGCTAAGGATGTTTTAGAAGTTGTAATGATGGGCGTTCAGCGTAACGCAAACTGCATGAAACACGCAAAATACGTAACAAAAATGTAGGCACTGGTCAGAATTTTCATAGCGGTAAATATCGTTAGACTGATTCTGTGATCGATTAATCGTAATTAAATAACATCTTTAATGGACCATACTCGTGGAAATACTATCTTGAGAATATATCTGACCTACTGCCTAAAAATTAAGTTTAAAATTGTGAGTGTATTATAGTCATTGATCCTGCAACTTTTGTTCTTTATTATTTAATACCGTGTTGTAGTGTGTATGTACACGAACAGTTTATTTATTTATTTTTTTTTAGTTTGATTTGCTGAAAATGTGGATAAGCTGGAAACGTCAGATTGGAGGTAACCAACACACGCAAAGAGTGAAAAGTGTGAGAACAATTTCATACAAAATTACACGTAAGAAAAATTGCCAAACAAGATCTAGTTTCATTCGTGCAACGACTGAAGGAAGCACTACTTCAACTGAGCAACACCGGCTCTGAAACCTTTTGTAAAACCCAACATGCTATTAAACCGGTTTCAATTTCCGATGATTGCTTTGCCTACTCATAGTTAAGTAAATCGGAGCCTGATTAGACGCTACATGTTCCGTTATTCTACAATGCTGACTCTTCTCGTCCACAAGCGTCATTAAGTGGAGTAATTATTTACGTAACGTAGGATATTTGACGTCTCTATGTTCCACACAATGCTGCGCCATACACTGCTGCATAAAAGAACACGTAAACATCATTACGTCCAATAAACTGAATACAGCATACTTATTTATCTATGAGTTTAGTGAATACAAATTGCATTTTTCGTGGCAAATATTTATTCACACTATTTTTGATATTACATCGTGTTGGTGCTTAGAAGCGAAAACAGGTTTAATGCAGTAATAATAACTAATTATTAATTCATTATTCTTTCTCTATTAGTGGAATGGTTTCTCAAATATTATATATGTGTGTGTATGTATAATCTACGAGAAAGTGCTACGTAATTGTGATCTACCAAGAACTTATATTTAACATTTTTGGTAACGCATCTTTGGAAATATCAACAGGTGTAATAGTTTACCAATAAATTATTTATTTTTCTAGTCCTGAAAGAGTCTTCAAATTACTACAACAAATTCCTTCAACACATAGGATCCATAAAATAGCAGAATGCCGGTTTTTTTTAATACTACAACACAAAAACCTACGTCTCACTAAACTTGATCGATTTATAAACAACATGAATGTCTTTTAATTTGTACATTGTTGTTTTCTTAATTTTTGGCTGCAATAATAGCCTGTGTTTACGTGGAAACACTTTAATGAATATTATTTAGGAAGTGAAGAAGTCAAAATTTTCTGTGGTGAATTTATTATTTAAGCAAACAAATTCACAGTACTATTCACCTCGTCAGTTATCAGTCATCCAAGAATAATAACTCCTCCTATCATCAAGCAGCATAAAACATCGTATTCCACACCATACAATGGACACTTGTGATATCCTGGCATCCCGACTGCGAAGATCCATCCGACCAGGGCGAGTATCACCATGCCACAGCCCAGCCATACGTTCAGGGACCGGTGGGCGGACGAAGAAGAAAACTTTTACAACATGGGCCGACTGAGCAACATTCGGCTGTTGGTACTACGTAAATAGCATGAGGTCTGACGTGGAAGCACTTGAGACCTTCGCTCCTTAGTACCTGCCCCGCAACTTACAGAACGTCCATTATATAGTGATGGTAATGCCTACCGACCCTGCTTCACGGCAGCCTATATTGCACTTCTACCGAAATAGGCCACCAGTGTTGTGTGGATACCGTGTGCCGCCACCCATCGCCAACCAGCCATACCTTCATCTTGTATGAGGCTGGTGTGGTATATCTACCAGGAACGTCAACACTGCATAGAGAGCCTTCACCGAGAGGATGCATAAGGCTGGCAGCGGTGATATGCGTGCGGTTGCGGTGACAGGCGGCTGCAGTGATGGGCGGTTGCTGCGAAGGGCGGAATGAGGCGGCGGGCGGCAATTGGCGGTATGTGATGGTGGAGACAGTGCCACGTGATGACACATACCAGCAATACAGGAGAGAGGGTGGTCGGGCGGATACTTTCCAGTGGTGCTGACAAGATGTCATAAGGCAGCCACACGTGTCACCAGCAGGTGGATGTTTATGTCCGACTTAATAAAGAGATGGGCGGGAGGCCAGTAGATGAGTTCGTGTCGTACAGGAGGACGAAAACGTGCGCCTGAGTCAGTATTCGTCTGAATGTATCTCATTAGTGAAGACTCTCTACGTGATGTTGACTTTCCTGGTACAGGAGGCCGGGCCCATGCGCCTGTGTCGGTAGTCGACTGTATGCATCTCCTTGGTGATGACTCTCTAGGCGGTGGTGACTTTCCTGGTACAGGAGGCCGGGCCAATACACCTGAGTCAGTTGTCGGCTTTATATATCTCCTTAGTAAAGACTCTCTACACGGTGTTGACTTTCCTGTCACAGGAGGCGGTTCCATGCATCTGAGACAGTAGTCGGCTGTATGTATCTCCTTGGTGATGACTCTCTATGAGGTGTTGAATTTCCTGGTACAGAAGGTCGACTACTGACTCAGGAGCATGGGCCCGGCCTCATGTACCAAGATAGTCAACACAGTGTAGTGAGTCTTCACCAAGGAGATACATACAACATACTCAGGAGCATGGGCCCAGACTCCTGTACCAGGAAAATCAACACTGTATAGTGAGTCTTCACCAAGTAGATACATACAGCCGACTCAGGAGCATGGGCCCGGTCTCCTGTACCAGGAAAGTCAACACTGTATAGAGAGTCATTAAGGAGATACATCCAGCTGACTACTGACTCAGGCGTATTGGCCCGGCCTCCTGTACCAGGAAAGTCACCACCGCCTAGAGAGTCATCACCAAGGAGATGCATACAGTCGACTACCGACACAGGCGCATGGGCCTGGCCTCCTGTACCAGGAAAGTCAACACCGCGTAGAGAGTCTTCACTAATGAGATACATTCAGCCGAATATTGACTCAGGCGCACGGTTTCGTCCTCCTGTACGACACGAACTCATCTACTGGCCTCCCACCCATCTCTTTATTAAGCCGGACATAAACATCCACCTGCTGGTGACACGTGTGGCTGCCTTGTGACACCTTGTCAGCACCACTGGAAAGAATTCCGTCCGATTACCCTCTCTCCTGTATTGCTGGTATGTGTCATCACGCGGCATTGTCTCCACCATCACATACCGCCCATTGCCGCCCGCCGCATCATTCCGCCCTTCGCAGCAATCGCCCATCACTGCAGCCGCCTGTCACTGCAACCGCACTCATATAACCGCAGCCGCCCGTCTGCACTTGCCACTCGTCGCCAAAATCTAACCTAAGGATCCGACATCTGTCCCAGTTGTTCAATAGTCCGGCAATAACCTAGCAAACAAACACTAAGACAGAGCAGTTGACCGAGGGCGTCTCATCTCATGGCGAGATGTGTTGGAGCAGCTAGAGAAGTATTCCACCACCTCTCCTTGCTTGTGTACAACTGGCATTGTGTATCTATCTAGCGCTCCTTGTTACATCACACGTCACACTGCGTCACTGCTACATTAGCGTCAACCCCCCTCCCGCTTCGAGGACACAGTGACATCATGCAGCCATCTACGCCCTCGAATACTACTGCCGTTGCTTCTATCTGCAATCACATACTTCTTCATGCCACAAAAAAAGAAATAAAATTTTTTGGAAAATCTTGACGCCTCTTCATTGCGTAACCATGTCTAACCATGCTAAGATTCCTATGATTGCTGCTTGAACATAATACACTGTGAGTCACAGTGCATTATGTTCAAGCAGCAATCATAGGAATCTTTGCATGTGAGACAGTGTTTGATAGTTACTACCTTCAATGTATTAGATTTTAGCAGCATGCATACTTGTTAGCATTGACGTTACTCCTGCCTATCAACCGATTAATACCAAGACATTGTGTACAAATTGGAAACAACTCTGCTGTGTAAAAACTTTTAACATGTCTGCTCAACACACTGGCGCGTTTTCACAATTTTTAATGCATACTTTTTAAACACGAGTAAATTAAAATTGGTTGAAACGAGTGAAAACTGCTTACCCTAAACTACAGTAATTAATTTAGCAACGGGATGGTTTAGCCATGTTTTAATGATTTTATTAGATTGTGTGTTATATTATTGTGGGATGCAGGTGCCAGATTTGTTGTAGGTTATATAATATTGGAGTTGTGTCAGGAACTGTTCCTTTGTTTTCTTATTCCTAGAGAACTTAAACTTGTGTAGTTAAATACCACATTAACACATAGTAAGAATTTCTTAATTAATTGAATAAAGTTCATTACAATGTCAGTATTTATATTTGACTTCACTATCGCGCTACAAACTATCAGTTTCATAATTTGCAAGCAAACCTATAATGTTCTATATATATGAGAGTTCACAGGTCTCTATCTTATTACGACATGTAATATTCGTTTTTACCTCTATATTCACTCTGTTTGGAATAAATGAAAGCGTATAAAGTTTAAAAGACTAATTGCATCTTTATAATGTGATATTACAAGAGAACCGAAAATTTATATTTCTTTTTTTGGCAAAAACAGTTCAAGCAATTGTGATTTCGTATCACCTTTACTGTTGTCTTCCTTGACTAATTTGACATCTTTGAAAGCCTTACAGGCTTGGATAAATTCTAATATACACAATCACGAGGTATTATTGTGTCAGCGAGCAGCCAATGTGAGTTTCCTCTTTGAGTGTATAGATATTCTCGGAAGTTAAATCTACAGGTCTGTGAACCCGTGAATTTTATCGGTCTTTAATCGTTACATTCGTTACTAGAATGGTGTTATTTTATGTGTGAGATCATATTGGCACAGAAATAATACTCACACCTGCAGATAACATCACAACTGTGTACAGGGTCTAGGCTTCTGGGTTGTAGCCGCGTCACTGTCGCATTTCTTCCCGACGTTTCGGACAGCATTGCAGCTACCATCTTCAAGGGTGAAGTTCCTTCTGAGCCTCTGCGAAGTACCTCTGAAGATGGAAGCTGCAATGCTGTCCGAAACGTTGGGAAGAAATGCGACATTGACGGGGCTATAACCCAGAAGTCTAGACCCTGTAGACAACGGCCCTAAAGGCCTACGACCTTCTTTAATCACAACTGTGTGTTGTACACAAGTTAAAACTATCCACACTCAAAATAATACACGCTTTGACATATCAGTGGATAGTAATGAACATTTTATTGTATTCTTGTTGGAGGTGAGAGTTCAAATATTGATGAGATGCTAGCATAGCTATATTAATCAGATTTGGTGATATGCTGCTATACGCGTAGCAGGAGTGCTGAAGTGCTAGAGATATACATGTTCTGATACATAGACTGATGTCAATTTACTTTTTATATTTTAAACACACCAGCAGCAGAAATAAACAATCTCATGCTGAAAAGCGACGTGAACATTTGTTACATTAGGAGTGAGTGGGTGAGACATTTTGGTCAGCGCTTAACCTCTAGGTCTTCAGGACTGGTGAAAATTAACATGATGCGGGAATGGAGAAGCACCCGAATTATAAGGGCGGGGGAAACGGGAGATCCTCGAGAAAATTCGCTGACCGACGGCATCGTCATATCATGGACGATTCCCAAATGCGAAAATTTAGGGACCGACCCCGCCGGGAATCGAGCCCGGAACGCCCTGGGGGGGAGGGGGTGCAAGTGGTCTGACCATTCGGCCATCGCGGCCCCTGTTTACGTTAAGAACTCGACGGATATACACGGGAGACCGCCGTTGGAACAGTGGCTAGAGAACTAACACTTCCCTCCACCCAGCCAAGGATGAACAGTGCTCGATTCCTGGCAGCGTCGACTCGTATTTTTCACGTGTGCCGTAGGTCGGCGTGTTTTGAAGGAGGTCTCCGATTTTTGCTGACCCTCATTACCACTCTTACTCCATAATACACATGTCAACCCTCATCAGCGCTATAGAGACCTAAATGTTGAGCGTTGGTCACTATCTCTTCATTTCACTTCACAGATTTATGATTTTTAGAGTCATGATTTTATGGTGAAAATATTTTGCAACATTTTGTTTCGATGCGTCATGTGCACATCTACAGGTCTGCTACATCGTCCGTAATTGGGTAATTTTACTCTCACTTGCCTTGGAAAATTACAAACGTAAGGAGTCACAATAATCTTATTCTGATTGGTGCAGTCAAATGAGAAACATGTCTGAACAAAGACGCGCTGCCAATAACCACGAAGCAGAACTACCGATGTGCACGAGAGACGCAGAAACAAAGTGGGGCAAAAATATTTTCGCGTCAAAATCGTGGCCCTAATGATTTTACCTGGAAAATGTCCTAGCTGTAATAAAACTGGGTGGAATTAATTGCAATTAAATAAAAGGAGTTTTATGCTCAAAATTGTTTTGCCAACTGTTTGTTACTGCGAGTGTTTGAAAGCTCTGTATAGGCAAAAATGACTTTAGTTTTGACTTTGAGAAGTCAGTGGTCTTACTACCTAATTTATTTTTATGATGTAATAATTTCTCTTTCAAGACATTAAGGTGCGATTAAAAATAATTTACTAAATTACTACATATTGTAGCTGATAATCTATTTTGATTGTATATGTTTTTAAGCATTTAACTGTATGTCATTTATTTATTATTTTTGATAACGTATGCTCCTGTCTTCGTCTTCGGTATTTCTCTTGGTAAACTAGCCATTTATGGATTTTGTATTTAACTTCTCCCTGACCTGAATGTTTTCCTTTGTGTTTGCTACTAGTTTAAGATAGTATTTACTATTTTGTTTGTCAGTCCATTTAATAATTTTATTTTTTGTCCCTTACACTTGGTTTTATAAAAATCGAATATTTGCTTTGTTAGTCACCCAAGAGTCTGTTATTTGGACGTGTCCATTAAGTTTTCGTCTACAATGTCACTGTAGATGTCTATACTTTTAAAATCTTTAGGTTTCTTATAAGTGGTATTATACATGTTTGAATTTTGAGCTTAGAATTTTTCTTATAAATTTTCAGTTATATTTTCAGCCCGCCTCCGTAGCGTAATCGGTTATGCGCTGGTCTATGGTGCTCGGGCATGGGTGTTGTATTGTCTCTTCACCTCACTTCTCCCTCATCGGCACTTAAGACCACGTTGTTGAAGAGCCGTAATACCCTCACACATCACTAGAATGTTAGCAGTGTTTGCTCTCCTGTTCACAGTTAGTGTTTCCTTATATTCCAAGAGACGTTCTGGTTTGATTGCTGTGTTGTTTACTTGAAGATGCATATTTTTATACACATATTCTGGCAAGTCGATACACAGTCTCACTTCTCATGGCATTTGAGTTTGTTGGTTTTTGCTCAATCCCGTCTCTATTTCTTGACATTTGATTTCGTTTAGCTTCTGTTTTGATATTATCTCCAGTTTTCGCATCTGATTTCATTTTTTTTTCACTCACGTTTTCATTCATTGTTTCGAGGAGAGATCGGAAATGCGAAATTCGTTAAATTTTTAATTTTTGTGTGTTTTGTGAGTTTTTGTGCTCGCTTGTTGCAAATGATACATTTTCTTTTTTTAAAATTATATTTGAAAGTGAAAATTATCAACAGAAACTTTCAGAAGTTAATTTTGCTTTTGGGTTGTTGTGATGACTTAACAGAGTCGTCTGCAAAAGCTAGGGTCCCAGATCGATTTATTTTAAGAGATTTTTTTTTGTTTGCGCTATTCTTGTATTACTTTTTTAAGGATGAAATTGAAGAGAAATGGAGAAAACTCATCTCCTTGTTTCACTCCTGTTTTCATGTCACGTTCTAAGTTTTCGCCTGTGAATTTATCTTTAGATTCCGTATTTATTAGAATCTGTTAAATGACCTCTACTGTTCTGAGACCCAGATAATGCTGAGTCAAAATTTATAATAGCAATTCGCGATCACTCGAATCATACGCTTCTTTAAAGTAAACTAATACGCAGTGTAAGTATTCGCTAGAAATTCTTTAATGTCTAAGGACCAGTTTTAGGTTCAGTCTTTGCTCTGCACATAGTTAACCTGCTTGGTTTGTAACCTGCTTGATATTTGCCTAATTTTCATTCTAGTTGCTGCTGTGCCTTTTTAAGTATACGCTGCGACAGAATTTTGTATTTAATGGGTGGTCGTGATATTTCTCTGAATTCTTAAACATGTCTCCTGACCCCTTTCTTATGAATTGGGTGGTTTCAAGTGTTTTGCAGTCTTCTGGAATTCGTTATGTTAGCCAAACCTCCTGTACAATTTTGATGATCACTCTTGCCTTATTGATGTTAGGATCTCTGCTATAGTACCAACTTACTTGCAGATAAATAATATAATAAAAATTAAGATTTACTTAATAACATCAACATTTTGTGCCTTATTTAATACTGTACTTATTTAATATTTCAACCGTGCAGTGACAAATCGCTTGTAAAGCAGTCAAATACAGAAATGAAATCTTATCACTAGAGCCATGAAGTTTTCGCGAAAAAAAAAAAAAATGCCCCAGTTTGTTTTAGCGCCTTACATGCACATCTGCAGCTTTGCTTCATTGTTATTGGCAGTTGTCTTCGTGAAGTGACGTCTCATTTGAATATGCCAACCACAGTAAGGACACAGAAACATCACACGTCTGTGATTTGTGGGTAGAACTTCAAGGCACGTCGATGTTGAAACATCCTATCACTGACCATGAAGTACAACTGCAGATGAAAGTATGGCACTGAAACAAACTGTGGCTAAATTATTTTCGCGAAAACTTCATGGCCCTACATATAGCATAAAAACTAGTTAGCAAATAAATCAATGATTGCTCTTGAGTATGTAAATATCAGTGAAGTATTTAAAGCCCGTCCCCATATAATAACACGACATTGCACTGTTAACTTTATCTCCTCCTGTGTGCTGTGACATAGCATTCTATCTATATGTATATCGTCAGCGATGGTTGAATACCATTAATATTTCTCTTGTTATAATTCTGCCTACAGTATATTTGAAGTATGCTGAGTATGTTCAGTGGTCAAATCATTAACAGGCAGTTACGAATGAGGCCTTCTCTCTACACGAGATAAAATGTTGCCGTTTCCTCTCACTGCTTTAAAAAAAAGCAAAATTAAGGGCAATAATCCCTACTTGAAAAATGTTTTTAAAAATTAGTGAAATTTCGAACGTTTGGTATTTTAAATACACTAACTAACTTCCCGTGAATTTGTTTCTGCTGATCGACAAACAACCACTCTTATAATTTAAATGAGTATTTCACGAACTTCTAACGCAATTTATATTATGAATAGATGTAGACTAATTCACTTTTGGAGGCAACATTTATGGAAATATCATTGAATTTTCCGCTTACTGATTTAACAAAAAACGTTTCCGTAACGCAAACTAAATAAGGCTATTCCGTAAATTTGTACTACATATATCTTGTAAATTACGTGAAAGTAATGATTTGTTTGAACTTTTCTAAGACATCTAATACAAAAATACAATCCATACACGTTTCTACTACAGAAGAAAATAGTTTTGTAATTCTTCGATATAAATATTCCAATTTGTATACAAATAAAAAAATATATATGGCTTGTAATTTTTTTTGTAACGGGCTAAGTTTCGCTCTCCACAATTAATATTCAATCTACATATTGCTATGTTACTGATTTTAAAACTAATATACAGTTTTGTTCGTCCTAACACTAACATGTCGGGGCGTGCGTATGAGCGGTGTTTTGATATGTCACGAGTATTCTTTTACTCAAGTCTGCCACACGTGTTTCCAATATGGTTATGTATTAAAAAACCACACACGTGTTGCCAGTTAATTTACATACTTTTAAAAAACACGCACGTAAGACCTTGCGTCTTTTTTAACATGGCACGCTTTTTAGAATCAAATTTTTCGTGGCCCCTAACATTGCTAAACAGGTCATTCTTCACAGTACTATGTCTGTAAAACAGAAGGATATAAGCTTTCGTTTAAATTTATGACAAACTCTCCACAAATAAAACTAATATTTCACTTCTTAAATTTCTATCGTAAAAACAATACAAATACACTTAGCACACATGCAATGCTTTGCGCACATACACAGTATTACTGTTTACGTCTGTAGGCCTACCAGTGTCGTCCAGATCGCTTTAGTCGAGGACATACGGCTGGATTTTTCTTTCTTTATAAAACGAGTCTCGTAATATGAACATAATCCGTTCTTCCAATGAAATTACTGAACTAAAGCCGGTGACTGATATAACAGTAAGTTATGTAGGAACATTTGAAGTGCTCAAATACAATACAAAAATAAAGAAAACAGTAGTTTCAGTAAAAGCGTACCGTAAACCGGGGTTACTTTTGACATTGCGGGGTAACTATGACAACTCAAAAAATTTTGGTTTTTATATTGTTTAGTGACGAAAGTTTTAAACATTAGCTATAAGGATAAAAGGAATTATTTAAAATGCTCGGCTCAGATTATCTGTTTATTTACCAGATAACCAAAAAACTAATATTTTGAATAGTCAAAGTAGCCCCGAAAATTGTTTACGGTAATAAAAGTTTCTGGAAAATACGATAATGGCATATATATATATATATATATATATATATACACATGAAAGAATTGACTTTTATTTTAAATACGAGCTAGAATTCAATCATTTGTAAATTCATACGACTTTTTCCATTGGCTCTTGCCAACTCTAAGACCTCTGAGTCAGTATTAAATGTGCAGGCCCAGTCATGTGGTATCATTGTGTCAGAGAATTATCAATGAGCAACTGATGTCTGCTTGACTGCACAGATATCTTGGATGTTAACCTTCAGGTCCGTGAACCCGTGAATTTTTCACGTCCCTTCTTATATGACATTATGGTGTTTTCAGGCCCACGTCTAGGGGGGATGTAGTGTGGCAGGAGGGGCGATTGTCCCTGCCCTCACATTCTAGAAGGCCTCAACATTTAATTTTAAAAAATGAATTTATTAATAATTGAAATTAATATAGCACAACAATACGAAGGATTCATTTAGTTGTGTAAGAACTGCAGTTTAGTAACATACATTATTTTAGCATTCCTCACATATTTATTTTGTAATATTTCTGTGTCAACTGAATGAATTGTTCTGTGGTACTTGTAATTGTGATCTTTACATTAGCAACTGCATGCCTCGTATTATCATAAAATGACCCTAGGTGTTTTCACCTCAAAATAGTAAATTAGTGCATGTATATATATTTTTTGTCAGTTCTTAAAAGCTTTTTTTGCTACAGAAAAAAAATACATATTAGCTGTTTGGTTCAACTAATAGACACCAACGCAAGAAGATATTAATTATATCTGCATTTTAAGGCTTTTTAATACTTTCAAGTTGCTAGTTATGTTCACACAAAAATCAAAGTATGAGAGGCAGATAGTTAGAATGTTATTGTTTAAAGAAATGAGGAGGAACATGAGCCTGTGAATGCAAGTATGTATGAACATACATATATGTGTGTGTGTGTGTTCTCAAAATGCTGCAGCTTCTTAGCAGCTGGTTACAGATTTAGCCATCCTCAGAAAATCTACTCAAGTGACCTTCATCACCTGGCTTCCAGCTCGTTATTGAATCACCTTGAAAAGCATTCTAGTAAGCATGCCGCAACTTCATTTTCTGTACCTGCTAATACGACACGGCCACAACTCGACAGCCGTGGTAATCCATCCAGATTTAGCAGCTGTTAAATTTTAACTTGTCGTGTCCCGCCTTTTTTACAGGCTTGCAAGCAGCCACAAATTCTCTCAAATTTATTGCCACCTAAGTCACGATCGCCGCTCACCAAGTTCTTAAAGAGTACGCCTTATAACACCGCTTACAGTTAATAACTCCCCAGTTCTGGTGACTAGTGGCTAGTTTTCGTACGGTGGCAGATTTATTGCCACCTGAATTACGGGGCAGCGCTGACTCAAGTGAGCTATGTTTTTAAATCGTAAATTGAGACCTGTAAGAAGGTTGCATTAAGGGTGCCGCCTACCAGCGCGTCATAGGCTCAAAAGTGACGGAGATGTAAGGTCAACTTTGAAACGCGCATCAAATGCCACGTAGTCTCAACGAGCCAAGCGCTGAACTAGCGTGCAAGCTTCCCGCCGAAAAGTTTTTACTATGGAACATTAAGCGGTGACCATATTATTTTATTGGTGGGAAGTTTGCAACTAAGTTCAGTGCGGGTCGCAACCTGAGTTTCACATATATCCGGTTAGTACATTTTGAAGTGCGGCAGTCTGAAAAGGCCGTTTTTAGCCATGTTGGAGGACTTAAAAACAATGTTTTTAACGAGCGAGGCGTTTTAACAATGAGGCTCCGACCTTGTCTGAAGTTTATTTTCTTTTCATACGTTGGCACAATGGATACACGTGGACTATTTTCTTAGAAAAAACCTGTTTACGAACACACTACAACGCATGAAGCGAGAGGTAGGCGGCCGCCTTAAGAATAAAATTCTCGTCGTGAATTTCACTGAGACGCAGTTTGCGTCGACTGGAACTTTACCAAAACAGTGGAAAATCACGTCGAAACAATACGATATTCAGGATGTTCCGAGAGTAGAAGTCAATTAAATAGGCGGGAAATAGACGGGTCTAAGACATACCAAATAATCCAAACTTGGATATTCCGATTCGCAACCGTCTAAAAGTCATACATTTTTTTTAAGAAACTTTGGCTATACTCTACCCTCAGCTAAGCATTTACTGATGGTGGAGAAAGTAATGGTCCATGTGAAACGAAATTTGTACATACCAAAGGGGATTAGTGTCGTCACATTTAAAAACACATTTCCGCCACTGAGAGTACAGCTTCGTGGGGTAAAAAAAATCACTTTCACAAAAGTTGCGTTTGGTTATAAAATATGCCACTAGTTTGCACGAGGTAAAAAATTATCAATGGGTCGCATAAATTATAACCCCCCTCCCCCGCCATTTTAAAACTGAGGATAAAATTAATTGCTATTAATAAAAGAGGTATTAGTCTGTTATTTCATTAAACAAAATAGATATTGTAATAAATGGAAAGTTAAGGTAAACGTACTACATCGCCAGACACCCTTACGTAGTTGCTGATTCATATTCACAGCGGCCGCGGTAATGTAGAGACAAGTACGCTCGCCTTCTGTTTTAGCGAACTGGGCGTAATTCCTTAATAGTCTCACAGACAGATTTTCAGTATTTAATTAACAATACCACATCTTTGCATACTGATTGTCTGTTAATATGCGGTACATGGAGTGATTATGTAGCCCTTGACAGTATTTGTCTTGTAAAAAGATGAAGGTGCCGGCCCCCGTTAACGTCATTCTGTGGTGCGAGTGGTCTTCTGTTCGCATTTGGACCTGGGCATGTTTGTTGTGTTGTCCTTCACGACATGTCACCCTCATCGGCTATTAATACCTCGTTGTTAAAAAGCCGTAATCGTTCACCCCATCCCCCCAATTATGGTGAATAATGTGAGCATGGAGTGGAACTGGAATGGAAAACAGGCGTACACGAAAGGAGAGCCCCTTCCTCAACTCTTCTTCATATAATAGGTACAATTCCCACATGCAGAAAAGAAAATCTGCATGTGGGGTTCTTGAGGAATTACACCCAGTACGCTATGATGCGAGGCGAGCGCACTAGCCTTTGCCTAACCGAGGCCGCTGTGAATGTGAAGAAAAAACTACATAAGGGTGTCTGGTGACGTAATTTGTTTGTCTTAAATTTCCATTTCGATAAAATAAATTTTATTTAATGAAATAACTAACACTTTTAATAATAACATTTAATTTTATCCTCACAAATTAAGCACAATGTATTCAAAATACTTTTTTAATATTTTCAAACATTGTGTAATAATTTTATTTAAAGAAAGTTTGCACTTAATTATTTACTCACACAGTAATTGAGTCGTCCATTTCCAAAGCTCGGTAAGTCCACACATTTTCGAAAGTCTGATTTTTGCGACATGTTGTAGAGCCCAAAGATAGGCATCGTTCGAAGAAATAAAACAGCACCAAAACTCGTTTGTTTGTCCTTAGAAACAGCATTGATAACTGCGTACAGTTCCAAATCTCGTCATGTCCACGGCCAAAACAGAATCAAAACACATTATGTCTATCAGCAAAACCAGCTACGAAAGTCGTCAAGTCCAGGTAGTTGTTTCCTTATATCTCATACTACCTACAGATTAAAAATGTGTTATGTCCAAAATGTGTTATTATTCACAGAATGTTTCCAGAAATAACCTACAATATAGTTATATTTTGTTAATTGTATAGTAACTGAGTCTTAAAAATTGGTTGTGTTAGTTGGTAAACATGTAAACACGATATTGGGGACCTTCCCAAAGAAGATTAATTTTTGGGGGATTTAAGATGCTCACAAAATACATACTTTTTTATTTTGCAGTTATAAATAGCGTGCTTTTGTTTGTTTTCCAATTTTTGTGTATGTAAATGAACAATGTGCTTTGCAAAACTGTTTTAATGCTATTCCTGAATTACCTAATTCCGCCATTTTCTTTTACAAAACAGTTCCAAAAATCGTTAAGTCCACATTACAGTTCCAAAAGCCATTAAGTCCAACATATAATTTTTTTTTCTTAAGAATCTGCTGTTGTGCGATTTTATACAGTATTGTCAATACAAAGTAATGAACTTAACGGATATGTTCTAATTTTTCCAACATTTTATCTCTATTAAGAGAAAAATAGAAAATTTTTTCTCCCACCTAAAAAATTTTGCTTTATGGACTTAACAAGTTTTGGAAATGGACGACTCAATTTCTACCTTATAGCTGATTTTGGAATGTGCGAATCTTCTGCATTACATTAAGTTTTCACATTTACTGCATCAATGCTTGTTAATTGAAAATACTGGTTTTTACAAATTAATTGGCTACACTATTGGGCAGTTTTTCCAATGGCGGGTGATCATTTATGCGACCCATTGATATTTTTTACATCGTGCAAAGTAGAGGCATATTTCAGAACAAAACAAAACGTTTGTAAAAGGGATTTTTTTTTCACCCTACGAAGCTGTACTTTCAGTGACGTGAAATGTGTTTTCAAATGTGACGATACTAATCACCTTTGGCGAGAAAAAATTTCGTTTCGTATAGATCATTACTTTTTTCACCGTCAGTAAATGCTTAGCTCAGGGTAGAGAATAGCCTAATTTTCTTTAAAAATTCATTAGTTTTAGACGATTGCGAAACGGATTATGCAAGTTTGGTTTATTTGGTAGGTCTTGGGCTCCTCTATCACACGCATCTTTGCTGACGTATACTCCTGGAACATCCTATATATAGAGACCGGAATTTTTTGCGAAAGTATTTTTGCACCAGTTTGTTTCGGTACCTGACGTGCACATCTGCAGTTGTAGTTCATAGTTATTGACTGTGTGTATTTGTTCAGGATTGTCTTTCATTTGACTGTGCCAACCAGAGCAAGGTTAACTGCGACAACACACGTCTGTGAATGTGGATAGGACCCGAAGACGATGGGAGCTATGACATCCTATCACTGACCACAGAGTTGCAGGCGTGCGCATACATGAAGAAATAGTTTTGTGGCAGCTACAAAATATTTTGTGAATATTTACCATGAAAAATTTATTTTGTGGTTAATAAAAAACCATTTCGAGGACACCACTAAAATATTGTGGCCACCACAAAATTATTTTGTGGTTAATACAAAAACAGTTTATTGTACCACTAAAATATTGCGGCTACCACAAAACTATTATGTGGTATCTATAAAATAATATTGCAGGGTAGACTTCTTACAAACATTTGTTTCAGTGTGAGGCACTGAAACTAAGTGGTGAAAAAATATTATCGTGGAAACCACCTCTGTCTAGCATATACATCTCTTGACCGTGAAAGCACCTCTCTTTCCATCGATGTTATGATAAGTATATCTCTTCATGTTGAATAAAAAGCTTAAGAAATATATGTCACACCTATGTAGAGAAGATGGTAGGCTATATCGCGAAAATAATTTCCAATATACCCCAGTAAACACTGTAGTTTCCTTGCAACGCGTATTATTGGGTGATTTAGTCTGAGACAACGTAGCTGTCTGCAGACCAATAATAGGCATCAAACATTACAATAGCGGGATTCTTATTAGCTCAGTCAAATAGGGTGTCAAGCTAAAGCTACTAATCTTCTGGAAAGCTGACCGTATGTTGAAAGCCAGCAAACAGTCAAGTTTTACAATTATATTGAAACTTTTCCAAACACGTCAAAGTAATTCTATTGCTATAGACATGCAAAATTCGCGTAATTATTTGGTGACCGACTAGACTGCATTGATCTGTACATACTGTAGCTATAGCACTATATGTTACATCATTGGCAATGATGTAACATATAGTGCTACAATCCATCACATTCGAGCCAGTGGAAGACGTCGAGCAAGCGAACAACTGATTATGATCTAGACAGTTGTCAGATAATAACGCAGGTCTCTATATAGTGGTTGTTTTAGAAAATTGTAAGAAGATATTTACGATGCAACAGTTTATATCATATGATTTCATTCATTAAAGAAACAGACCTGCGTGGTTACCGACTCTGTGTTCAAGTCGTGTAATGAGTGGATAATTTATGGTCAGCACATAACACAAATGTCTTCAATTTGGTGTGAGTGAAGTGAGGATCAGCATGATGCTGCGATGGAATGAGTAAACCCATTTTCCAAATTCCAACGTCTCTTACGTTTCCCTCTTGTAAATAAAGGGTGATCCCACTTGAAATCGAACCAGACCTCCAAGGTATAACTGTTCAAACTACCTCAGCCACGTCATGAGAAAACAGGGAAACAAAGATCGCTCTCCCTTTCTGGGAATAGAGAGCCAAAGTGTTTCCCGAGTACTAGCAACAATTATTGTTACGAAAGATTAAACATCAAAATCCTGACACAAGCTTGGCCAGGGTTTTTCCAGGTTGTAACGATTCCCAGCATGAAACGTAGATCGTTATAGTACTTAAAATGTTAATGCACTATTACTGAAAAAAAAGTGAGCGGTATTTTTTCAGAATGAAATTTCAAGAATTATATTGTATGTAATATAACTTATCCCTGTACTGCTTGAAATAATTTCAAACTTTTTCGCATTTATATGGAAGTTTAAATCACTCTTTGTAAATAAAATATCTTCTGTGGAGTTGAAACGATATAATTTGGCCAACGCTTGACAGCCAGGTCTTGAACGCTAGTGCGAGTCCTGTGATGTGGCAATGGCGCAGCGAGTAAACGTAAAGTTGGGATAATCAGGATTACTCCAAGAAACTAAGTTGGCTATCAGTATCTGAAACATTTAATTTTTAAGGTGTAATCATTCCACATACAAACAGTACGAGGTAGCGACATTACATTTGTCAATTAAACAGTAAAGTGCATTCTGAAGTAACCAAACTAGTACAGCAACGTTTAACGTACGATTCACTTCTGTTCTCTCTCAGAGACGCTGGAGAACATTTCCTGTCAGCTTATTGCCCAAAACACTGTAGCTTCTTGTCTTTGGACTGCCTGGATGGTGGTTGTGTGTAGAGATAATGGCTAGAGCCTGGAAAAATTCTCGGGTTCACTTACCAGTAGTCTAGCCTCCAAGAATGTATGTTTTCTCAAGTAGACAGCAGCTGCTCCTTAGCTGCTCGCTTTCGCGGTAAAATGGGCACGTGATTAGTTAAATTTTTGTTATTGGCTCAGTGACTTCCAGAAGGTGTAAAATAAGTCAAGGGCCAATTGCGAAAGTAACACGAACGTGCAGTTGCTGGAATTATAGTTTGTGTCGGAAATAAAACGCTAATTTTTCAAGGCCCTAATAATGGTACATCGCGAAAATGTTTTGTGCCAACATACTCTTGAACACGCTATAGTTAGAGCCACGATTTTATGGCGAAAAGATTTTTGCAACGTTTGGTTTCAATGCGTCATGTGCACACCTGCAGCTCTGCTATATCGTCTGTGATTGGATTACTTTACTCTCACTGGCCTTGGCAAATTATAGACGTACAGACTCACAATAATTAGGACCCGGTAGTTTTCGCGAAAATATTTTTGCCCCACTTTTTTTCAGTGTCTTACGTGCACACCTGCAGTTCAACTTCATGGCTATTGGCAGAGTGTTTTTGTGCAGAGATATTATTCATTTGACTGTGCCAATCAGTACATGGATAACTGTCACACATAACGTCTGTGATTTGCGGGTTTAACCTCCACACGCTGGGTGTTACGGCATCCAATCACTGGCCACAAAGCAGAGATGCAGGTGCGCACGTAAGACATTGAAACAAAGTGCTGCAAAATTCTTTTTGCGACAAAATCGTGGCCCTAGCTATAAGTTCATTGGTACACATATGATTGGCTGATGTACGTCTGACAACGTAGCTGTCTGCAGACCAATGACAGGCCTGATACATTAAAATAACGGGAGTTTTATTTGTTCAGTCAAATAGGGCAACAATGGCAATGGGTGTACCTGATCTATTATTCTGCCCTACACACCGGCGAATCAGAGGAAGTCACTTCAGTTGGCGAGACAAAAGAAGTGTTACAATGATCTTTCCTGGCAGGTTTGCCAGATCTAAGGTTTCGGCCTTCTACTAAAGACGGCTGTGTTCACGGTCACTTATTTGATGTTTTTAACTATCAGCATCTTAGGATTCTACCAACAAATCACCGGTGCGTTGTGTTGCGTTGCCCTTGTTCTGATTGGCACAATCAAATGCGTGATATATCTGCCTAAATACGCTGCCAATAACCATTAATAAAAGCTTTGCAAGGGATTGAATTAAGTTGCAAACATATGTTCGTCAACATTTCCTGTCTTTTAAGGGCCCTGCCAAATACAGAGGCCTGGTGGTAGCAAGGATACAGTTTTACATGTTAAATTAGATTAGATAGGGCTCGACCGCCTTTTGTGATAGCACGTCCAGCAGAAACAATTTTCTGCAACGGGAAAATGAAAATATTGCTAAATGAATAACATTGAATGAATCAAATTGTGAATAGTCTTTTTCGAGTGTTTTCATCGCATAAAAATTATTTTTTGCTCACAGTCTTCAGGCAAGTGAAAAACTTTCTAAAATATCCTTTAGCAAAGTACGCTGCTCCGAGATGAATTAAAAAAAAAGTAATTGGTAGTGTGTATGTAACTTCTTACACGTACTGAGCCATATCGAGAATAATTTAACACGTAAAACGTACGAGATTTTTAAATGTTTGTTGCGATGAGAGTCTACAATTACAATTTTTTGGTTTGTGGACGTACGCCATTGCTCATGTTTTGCTGATCAAACATGTGTTGGATGACAAATAACGAAAAGCGAACAAGAAAAAAAATATATAAAAAACGTACACAAAAACAGCTTTTTGCTTTTTATTTTTATTTTTGTGTGCGGTTTTTATATATATATTTTTTCTTATTCGTTTTTCGTTATTTGTCATCCAACACAGGTTTGATCAGCAAAAACATGAGCAAAGGCGTACGTCCACAAAAAAATAAATTCTAATAATAAAACCTATACTTGTTCTTATTATTTGTGAAATTGCATGTGAGAACTGGAGGGTCTGATGCCATAGTGATTCAAATCCATTTTTCTTCCTATAAAAGGAAGTTGTTTTCTTTTACCCCAAATCAGACGTATGTATAACTAAAGAAACACGTTCAAAGCATGTAATAAGAACTAATTCATGTAGGCTACATCAATACTGAATTTCATGGTTCATGTATGAATTTTAAACTCAGTTTTCCAAGAAAAAAGGACTTGGTTCAGTACGACATCAGATCCTCCAACTGTACGTTTATAAAGCATTTTTTTAAACAAACACTGAAAATACTGTATGTGTAAATATCCAATTTTTTTTCGCAAGGCAAATTATTTTTTTTTCTATTGTTACTTGACAAAATTTGATTTACTTTCCAACGAACCCATGTTTTTTGTGGAGAATAAGGGTATTTTGTTTGGCTTAAGCTATAAAAAAGTTACTCTTTGCAAACACTTATTTGAAAACAACGAGACCAAAAATATATTTTTTACGTTGGAAAATATGTTTATAGAAAATTTTTGTTAATGACATGCAAAATAAATAAAGGTATACATTCGTGTTAGCAGTTTGTGTGAATTATTCTATATTTATGTACGCAAATTCAATGTTATATCTATTTCGACATTATGTGACGAGTTGAAAAAGAATAATTCCTTAGGTCTAGTTGCATTGTAATGGATATCTAGACCTCGGTCTTAGGAGTACAGGTTTGGACACTCACACTAATATTCAATGCTTTATCTTTGACCCCCTTATGACTGAACGAAACTGCTCGGGCACCACTATCGCAGTGGTGCTGCTGTAAAGAGAAGTTCGTTATTTTAATCAAAACTCTGTGTCAAAAAAATATTCTGGTTAAACTTAGGGCCTGTATTACCACCTCCTGATAAGACTGGCTGATTACTATCTGCTGGATAGGCAATCAGATACTGATAGCCATTGTGTATTGTGACCTCTGGATAGAAACCGGATAGTTATCAGGTATATATTCGGAGGTATTTTGGTTAGTTTTTTCATAAGTTGGTAGTAATCACGTAGCTAACTATATACTTTACTTTTTAGTTGAATTTTGTTTCGTTGGGTTGTAGTTTAAGGTCGAGAATATTACAAATTTGCACTATTTCTCTTGTTTAACAACATCAGTAAGTCAATTTTTGATTAAAATATGTGCATAAAATGCAATAATAGACCCAAGATAAATTTAATTTTATAATTCACACATGCAACACAATAACTTCTAGTTAAAATAAACCTGATGGGTTGACTTGCGCAATTGTATAGCCATAACAAATCACAAATATTTTCAAAACACTTTATTAAAGTCCCGAATATAAAACAAACATGTAGCTGTATCACTTTAATGAATGAAAGTAATTCTTTGTAAGCAATATGGCGATACTTTTTTTTTTCATATCTTTAAACTTTTTTTTTTTTTGTTATGCAAAGAATTATTTTACCGTCACTAAGTTCGAAGTAGTAAAAATAGTATTAACGATCGGCTCGAAACCAAAATAAATCATAACAAAAATTTAAGCTGAAATATCTACATAATTACTAACAATCTAATCTTATTATATAAAATGAAGTGTCCTGATACACTCACTCACTCATCAACGCACAGTCCAAACCACTGGACCTAGAACCATCAAATTTTGTGGGAAGCTTCTACTTACCCCGTAGGCACCCACTAAGAAAGGCTTTTTCGAAATTCGGTAATTAAGGGGGTGAAAAGGGGAGAAATGTGTTTTTAAAAAATCATTGATATCTCATTAACCGGGAATGATATCATAAATTTTATAACTTTATAATATTCCCCAAAGAAATGCATATTCGCAAATTTTTCGATTTTGCGAAATTCGAAAATTAAAGGGGTGAAAACCCTCAAATGCGTTTATCATTAATCCGTGATTCCTCCTAAACCATTTCAGATAGTGAGGTGATTTTTTTTTTTCATGATGCTTAAGTAAATATCTAAAAAGGAAATTCGTCCTTGAGAGCTCTTTAAAAAAAAAGGAACGTGTTTTTTTAATTAATCCCACTTATCTCCTAAACTAGAGGAAACATTAAAATGGTTTTTGCTTTAAAATAAATCTTACGTAAATATAAAAAATGTAATTCCAGAATTTTTTGAAATTCGTCCTTGAAAGCTGTTAAAAAAAATTAAATGTGATTTCAAATAATTATCTGTACCGCTTATACCCGTTGAGATATCGAGATGATTTTTTGATAAGAATGAAGCTTGTGTAAATATGTACAAATCAAATGCAGGTTTTTATGAAATTTGAAAATTAAGTAGGTGAAAAGCAGTAAAATGTTACAGTCTCCCGAAAAAAGAGAATGATCATGGATAAATAATTCAACAGTCGTTTTTTTTTGCCAACCTACTCATAAATAAAACCTCTTTGGACTGTAGCCTCTACATACCAAAGAATTATCACGGCATGTCTTTAACATTCACTCAGGTATTGTATAAAGTTTGTGGTGTGGAAGGGGTGGGGTTACGGGTTCGTATCCCGTGCAAGACTTTGCAATGGGAATTACTGTGACATCATACGAGCATATTGCGCACGCCCTTTACACTGAGCTAAGACAGTTAATTATAGTTCACTGTTATTGAGTACGCTAGCTGTTAAATGCCTTCATCACTTATATTTTATCCAGAGTTGCTGTTTACATTACATAATTTCACGCGGGCGACGCCGCAGCCGACCGGTTAGTAATTTATATTACGCTTTCTGCAGTCACCAAAACTTTCAACCACGGTCGTAGAAGAACAGGTCTGGACACCCGCATATCTAACAATGTATTTTGCTTGACCCCCTTGTTGTTCGGCTGTAGTTCGTCAAGTTACCGAGAATGTCGTACTTTTTGGCGCTGTTTTCCGAGCGGTCGGACTCAAATTCCGTTCACTTTTTTCCATTGTTAAATTTATAAAGTAAATAAAGATTGCTGGAGCCTTTTCTTAAATTTGTGAGCGATGAAAGTATTTCATAAACTGATAAAAAATACGTTTTGATAAATTGTTTATCTTAGCGGAAAGGAAGTGGGCGGAGTTTAATCCGACCGCCCTAACATCAGCGCCAATAAAACACAATATTCTCGGTAACTTGGTGAACTATCCAAACAACAAGGGGTCAAATATTCAGGCGACTGTCCAGACCTGTTCTTCTCATGGAGGTATTAGTCTATGGAGTGGCAGCTGCCGTACATTTCAATAGTTATCATGTGAAGCCGATCATTTTCGAACATTTTCGAACTGCGCATGCGCAGGACGTTATTTTTCACGAGTCGCCATATTTTGGGTGGCAAAACAATAGCAGAAAACAATGTAATTATGTAATTTTTTACAAAAATTCGCGCAAATTTTCTATTTGAATCGTACACAACAGTTTACAATTGCTTCAGAAATATAAAAAAAACCTAATTAGCTCTCGCTGCGTGTATGTACTTTATAAACTTGATGAATTCAAATAAAAGTTTCTTACCTGTACAAAGATAATCCTCCGCAACGATCGAATCTGTTTGTAAGGCCAAGAACTGCACAAACTTTCACCATAATGTGTAGTTAACAAAAAACTAAAACATTTTCATTCAGCTCAATGCTATGTTTACATGTTTTTGCCACCACTAGCTCTATCCTTGTCTTTAAACGTCGTCTGTTGGCCGGCTTCAAATTTGCTCAAAGGCTTCTACTCCATAGACTAATACCTCCATGGTTCTTCTACGACCGTGCTTTCAACAGTAGGTTTGCATTTTGTGAACTTGAAACCTAACCTCAACTTCATAATTAACAAACATATATGACGCCATATTTGTTCCACTTACACGTTTAACTTCTGGATAAGTACCTATCTGCAGGTCCTAGTAGCTTATAGTTTATTCAGTGGATAGTCTCTCGGATAAGCGCTATATGAGGGTCGTGATACACTAATTCTGGACTATCTTCTAGGTATGTTTTATCCAGAACTTAATCCGGAGGTGGTAATACAGGCACTTAAGTTAGTTTCTAATAGTTGTTCACTAAAAAAAAATACATTTAGGGCCTGTATTACTACCTCCTGATAAAACTGGCTGATTACTATCTGCTGGATAGACTATCAGCTACTTTTAATCAGCCATTGTGTATTACGACCCCTGGATTGTAACCAGTTAACTATCAGGTACATATTCGGAGGTACTTGGTTACTTTTTTCATAAGTTGGTAGTAAAAATCTAGCTAACTGTATACTTGTTAGTTGAAATTAGTTTCGTTGGGTTGTTGTGTGTTTATTGTTTCGCGAATACTACAAATTATCACTGTTTCTCATGTTTAACATCGTCATTAAGTAAATAATTGATTGAAATAGAGATATCAAATAAAATCATAGACCCAGATAAATTAAATTTTATTATTCATGCATGCAACACAATAAATACTGGTTAAAATAAAATAGTTAAAAATAATGTTAATAATCGCTTTGAAACCAATATAAATCATAACATGAATAATTTAAGCTGATATGTATACATAATTATTACAATCTCATAATTTATATTACGATTTCCGCAGTCACCAAAACTTATAGGTCTCCATTTTGTGAAGTGGGATCCTAACCTCAACTTCATGATTAACAAACATGTATGACGCCATTTTTGCTCCAATTACACGTTTAACTCCTGGATAAATACCTATCAGCAGATCGTAGTAGCTGATAGCCTATCCAGTGGACAGTCTCTCCTAGGATAAGCGATATCAGAGGGTCGTAATACACTTTTCTGGACTATCTTCTAGATATGTTTTATCCAGAACTTTATCAGGAGGTGGTAATACAGGCCCTTAACGTTTGGAAAAAATAATTACTAGCACGAGTGTGCTAGTGGCGCCTCCAGTTTACACTCATAATAACGGCAAATAGAGGAGCTAAAATCAGTAGAGCCCACGATTTTTTGCGAAAAGAATTGTGCAACAGTTTGTTATGTGCATATATGCAGCTCTGTTTGATGGTTAATGATTGGCTATTCATAACCCTCAGCGTCTAGGGTTCTACACGCAAATCACAGACGTGTGGTGTCGCAGTAACCTTGTTCCTGTCGAATGAGTAAAATGAGCCACGTCTGCGCAATAATACATTCTACCAATAACCATGAAGCAAAGCTTCATATGTGCACACAAGGCATTGAAACAAGCAGTTGCAAGATTTTTTTCGCGAAAAATCGTGGGCTCTAAAACGCAGTCATAAGTGGGTCAATATTCATAGCAGTCTCCAGGCCTGAATTTCTAAGGCCGTGATCTAGATAAATATGTGCTTAGTTACAGAATAAAAAAGTGGTAATGTTGATCGTGGTGAGATGATTGTGACAAGACTGTGGTGGCGTGCAGTGAGTTGTGTGGACACGTGATGGGTCTGTCTCTACTACACAACAAACAACTGGAGGGGACGGCGCCCATATGACCGGCCTCGTAACCCCGGGGCTATCTGGAGGCCTGCACGTTGGATACAGCACGTGACTACATCCAGCATTGCCACGTGACCTCTTCCTTCTTCCTTCTTCATCTCCTCATGCCGCATTCATCACACCACTGCACGCTTCGACATTGCCAGTCTGCAAGACACCGAGATGTTATTTCATGAAGAGTTTGCACTTAAAATTTTTTTTGGCCGTAGATTGTTTATTTATTTATCTGTTTTCCTATAACTTATGTTTGTTACAGCCACGAGTTTGTGAAGAAAACATCTTTGTCATAATTTGGTTTCAATGTCTCGTGTGCATATGCCAACTCTGCATCATAGGCGTTTTAAACTCTCACCTGTATTGGGATTCTACAGGATAATCACAAACGAGATGTCGCAATACCATTACTCTGATTGGTGAAGTCAAATGAGAGACGTGTACAATAAATTACACGCTGCCAATAACAGCGAAGTAGAGTTGCTGACGTGCACGTGAGGTGTTGAAACAAAACGGTGCAAATTTTTTTGGGACTAACTCGGGACTCGAACCATTCCGAAACAAACGCTTTCCCTTACTGTTAACCATATGAATACATAGCGCAATTATAATTGCCAGGGACTGTACAATTTTACGAATTCAGTTACCTGCATGTTAGAATCATCTTTCCTATTGTTGTAAACTTTACCTGCTTGATCTAGGAGACCTCATGTCTTTAAGTGTACTCCCTGAGCGGATGTTAGCGAGGAGTTGTCTAAGGTGTTGCAGAACGGGTATCGCCACTACTTCGCTGAACCCTTTTGTTTCATTCACTACACCTTGGAATCTTCGACTAACTACTGAATGAGCCCAAACTCAACTCGCACGGAGACTTACTTGCTGCTCTCACGGATGTATCGGGCTGCGAACACCGGGGACGGATCGCTGGCCTGGCCGTGCCCTCCTGGGGGCCGATTAAATATCGCTTTATATGTGTGCAACGCATAATTTGCACCATTGCGTCTGGTTGGGCTGCATTGGAATTATATACTCATGTAATGCCATAGAAGAAGCACTTAACTTGCTCTGCACTTGCGTTGCGCTGCGTCGCGTCGGTGCAAATAGCGAGTGGTGATATCTAATCGGCCTCCTGGACACCGGAGCTGGCTGCCCCGTGACGTCGTTGACCCTCTGGCTCGATGTCAGCGACACCCAGCGTCCACGCCCAGCTCACCTTCACTCCTTGCGACAGCTATATCGCGCAGCATTTTCGCAAGTCTTTATAGTCGGGACCCGAGACGTCCCGATCTATTTTGACACATTCTAATGTTATTTGGATTTTTACTACTAATTGATTTTCAGATAAGTAATAGGGTTTGAATAATATTTCGTGATTTCTGTCACCGGAATGCTCAGTTCCAACCCGTACTAGAAATTTTCGTTTTGAGTTCTGTGGAGGTCCATACGAATTTGACTTTGCCGTATTATGTCCAATGGTAAATGATTAGATTTACAGTGACTCATGTACAGTACGTTAAAATTTCTTGTTCGCGTATAAAGGTGTTTACTATATCTAGCACGACCGTCAGGTCTAATTCTTGTATTTCAATAGCCGGTTAGTGTTCTGTATGTAATTGTTGATTTAACGTTATTGTGATTGCGTTTATTACGATAGCCAAGTTGTTTATTCTGTCCTCAGTTTGACACGTAGCGTTCGCGATGTTGCCTATCGTTATATTCAACACTTTGTTTGATGGACCTACCATGTTTTGTAAGTTGTTTACTTTTTCCTCTAAATATCTGTAATTGTAAGCTAATGTACTTAGATGTGTCTCTGTTAAATAATTACAGCATCAAGTACATATATCACCTATTATTTGTAAGCCGCGTTTTACTATATAGTTGGGATATCGATTTTATTTAGGTACTATTTAACAAAGTTAATTCTGCAGTGATTCAATTTATTTTATGATGTTCTTGGCTTTGGTACGTACATTTGTTAAGTTTTCCGCGCACTTTCTGTGCTGCTATACGTCTGCCACTTCCGATATGTGTGGTGCTTGTAACAGTACATTATATGGAGGAATGCTTTCCTCATATAGAATGTTTGTTTGAATCTTCCTCCAGTACAGCCCTGCATGTGTGCGAAAGATGCGTCAATGTGTGTTAGTACCACAGACCACTCCGTACAGTACGGCAACCACGCCCTCGTTGCTTCCATCGCTGCCCCTTTCAATTAGGACAACATGTTAACATACGATCTTACACTCACTCAGTTTTCAGTGATGTTTGCTAATTTTACATTTCATACATTAACTACGTCTGCTTTTTCTCTGTCCGGTTTCCGTACGGAATTTAGAACTTTAGCTACCTTGCAGGGTCCGCGATATTTGAACGTCAAAGCCATTTGCCTTGCGCGGTTACGAACCCAAACCCATTCTCCTACCTTTGTTGTATTTTCTGAGATATCTTTGTCAAAGTTTCATTTTTGTTTTACTTGGATTTGCGCTAAAATCGACTTTGTCTGCTCCCTAGTGTTTTTGAGTTCATTGTCCCAGTCTTGTACACTTTTGCTTGTTTTTTTCTACTATAGCCTGGTTGGGTTGCATAGCTTCTACGCCATGGAGTGATTAAAATGGCGTATATGTTGTACTCGTGTTTACCGTTGTATTGTTATTAAATATAATATATACGTACTCATCCCAACTGTTTGGTTCTTCGCTCGCACACGTGGTTAATTGCTGACCAATTACTTTATTCAACTCCTCAACGAGCCCATTATACCGCGGGATATATGCAGTTAGCAGTTGTCAATCTGTAATTTTTTTTAAGCTGGTTGGCAACAAGTTCGGTTTTAAATAGCGCCCCCCAATACATCAGGATTTGTTGCGTACACAGCATCTCAATATGATTTCCTAAATATATTCCAAGCACGTTAATGCATCATTGATTGGACCGCCTTTGCTACGACGTACTTACTAGCGTATTCTGTCGTCACGAGAATGTATTTATTTTCTCTTTTTGTTCTATGTAAAGGGCCTTTAGCGCACAATACCCAAACATTTAGCAACTCTGCCGGTTCAATTAGATGTAACGTGCCCATGGGTTTTTGTTTTCACTTTTGACTCGTTGGCATATTTGGCAATTATTTACATAATCATTTGCGTTGTGAGCCGTTGAGTTCCGATAGGTAGGGCCCGGTAGTTTTTGCGAAAAGATTTTTGCCCCACTTTGTTTCAGTGTCTTACGTGTACACCTGCAGCTCAACTTCATGGCTATTGACAGAGTGTTTTTGTGCAGAGTCGTTATTCATTAGTCTGTGCCAATCAGTACACGGATTACTGTCACATATCACGTATGTGATTTGCGGGTTTAACCTCCACACGCTGGGTGTTACGGCATCCAATCACTGACCACATAAGCAGAGTTGCAGGTGCGCACGTAAGGCACTAAAACAAAGTGATTCAAAAATCTTTTCGCGAAAACTACCGGGCCCTACCAATAGTGTCCCGCAGTAGTGGCTCGTTGGTTGTTGCCAGGTGGGGCTGCAGATAGTTGGAACTGTACACTCTTGATGAACGCGCCGTAGACTAACGATCATGAAATATTTGCCGGCTACTAGATGTGTTGTAACCACTCAGTAGTAAGGGACACCTGCACATCAGCGTGTCAGTGGCTGTAGAGTCAACCAGCGCACAACCCTGTACAGCTCTTGGCAACTACACCCCTACCTATGGCAACAACCCACGAGCCACCACTGGTGTCCCGGTTTTATGTTAGCTAGTGTTATTTAAACGTGCCAAAGTGGCTACCCCATAATAGAGCATCGTGATGTACCTGTATGATTTCTTATTTGTAATACTTTTGTACTACAGCTAACCGCGTTTTTCCTGACGGAGTATTAAATTTATAATATATTTCCCTTTTCCTGTTAATCCGTAAGGTCTAGCTAATCGAACTTATTTAGGTTATACCTGCTCTGAATCCGTTAAGGATATCTTTAAGTTTTGTACATGCGGATATTTTTGGTACTCTCTCTGGAATGGCGATGTGTTTATATCGTCTATGAGTGAACATTATAAAAGTTCTCTGTCTTGTCTTATTATAATATATTCCTGTTCGTCGTTATACACAGGGACTTAATGTGCCTAATTTTGGTTGTAGATTTTTGAAATTTGGACATTTAATACTGGCTCTGTAACTGTTATTTTTACTGAATCATTATTATTCTCTGGTATTAATTTTATGTTTACTTGATAACTTTAAGTAGTGATCTTATTGTTACTTCCCGCTCTTCTAAGATTTTCTTACTTTATTCTGTTGTATCTAACATGTCTGCCTTTTCACAGGTCCTTATAGTCAGAAACTGAGATGTTGGTAAAACATCCTACCGCACCTTGCCCCGCCCTCGGCTGCGTTCCTGGTTATGTTGCTCTCATAACACTATGTATACTCAAGCAACGACTATTTAACCACTAGCTGCTATTCAGTGCAACAGCAGACAATGAACGAATAGACGGGGCTTGAGTTTGTACAGTACAACGGATTCTAGTCTACAGGTAATTGAATTTTCGAAATTTTCCTGTCTCTACTAATTACTTGAAACCAAAATTTCTTGATTTACACAACTTGCCAACTGGACTCCATACTGACTTTTAATGTAATGATGAGATTTTAGTCAGCATTTAACGGAGATATCTTGAGCGCTAGTGAGGATGACGTGAGGATAGCATGGAACAACGAAGGAATGCAAGGTCTGGGAAGTACACGAAGAAAACCCGCTGTACAACGTTGACATTCGCCCAGGTTCTCACACGCGGAAATCGGTGGTGTCTCCGCCGGGGATCGAATCCTATCGTCGTGGTAGGAAGCAAGTGGTCTGACCAATCCACCACCTATGCTCACTTACACATTGCAATATACAGTCTATAGAGAGCCTTGATTTTCGCGGAAAGATGTTTGCCCTACTTTGTTCCAATACCCTACGTGCACACCTGCCCCATCGTGGTAAGTGATTGGATATTTTAAACTCTCAGTCTCTTGGTGTTTTACCCGCATTGACGTGTGGTGTCGCAAAAGTCTTGTTATGATTGGCACAGTTAAATAAGTGACACCTTTGTACAAACACACAATCCTAGAGATGATGGTATATCGCAAAATTATTTCGTGCCATCATACCCTTGAAAAGGCTCTAGTGTCTCGCCAATTGTATGAGTGGGTGATACACGTCTGACACTCCGTGGCTTCATGCAGACCAACAACAGGCATCAAATATTACAATAGTGGGATTCCTATTGGCTCAGTAAATAGAGTGACATCTCCATGTACAGGGGAAAAAGCCAGTGAGCTTTTGATAAGCTGAACGTGGGTTGGAACCAAGCAAACAGTCAAATTTTCCCGCGATAGCTATCATCTTTAACGATGGCATTAACCACGAAGACGATCTGCAGAAATACAAGTAGGCACTGAGACAAGCTGGGGCTAAAACCTTTCCGCAGAAATCCAGGGTGTCCAACAATATACTCCAAACTTCAGTGAGTGGCCAGATTACACGTACCAAGGCGGCGCTATATAGTCACTGAGGGATTTCCATGCAGTAATGTTGGTTCAGTGTTCTCAAATACAAATTTTACGGACTCTGACTAAATAGTGAAAGTAAGTACAGGAGTTCAAAGTCTAACTTCCCATTAAGTGAAAGAAAAACAATTCAGGGTTTGTATATGTTACTAGAGCCACTGGTGAAAATAATTTCGCAGCAAATTGTTTCAATGTCTTACGTGCACATTCGCATCTCTTCATCACGACCAGTGGTTGGTTGTTTTAACTCCCAGCATCTTAGAGTTATACACGAAAATCACAGACGTGTGTCGTCGCAGTATCTCATTCTGATTGGCGCCTTGTCTTTCAATAACCGTGAAGCAGAGCTGCAGATGTGCAAAATAAGGCAATGCAACAAGTTCAGAATTAAGTGGCTCTACATACCGTAAACTCACGATTTTCCATGCACGGATTAGTTGGCTGTGAAATTATATGCTGTTAACACTCTAATAAACGAACATTTTTGTAAAAACATATTTTCCGAACATTAGAATGTAAAATATTGCGCGCAAGACTGGATTAACTAATTCCAACCTAACATTGTCTCGTGTTTATCGTGCGTCTCAGACATATTGTTCTTAGTTTTTGTGAGAAAAATGCTGTAGATGAATATATTCGGTAATGTTTGGCAAAACCGTACGTTGTTACGGTGTTTGAGTGAGTTATATCTAAATCAAACATTCTTTATTGCACATGAGCTATTTTCGGATTATTCACGTTTCCAGATCATCCGTGCGTTACTCGATTTTAATTAACACAGATAATCGGGAGTTTACTGTATTTCTGAGGACAGAAAAATTCCCGATCTCAGTAACCTGCAGTATAAATTCTACTGTCCTATGTTTGCTTGAACTTTGGATTTATTTTCATCGGATGTTGCCTTATTACTAACGGCACAAGTATTTTGCGTATTTATTCTCAGTCAGTTTAAATTTTAAGAATATGAACTTTATGGTCACGTCTGTGGCTAGACGACAGCTGTTTTGACACACATTTGAAAACTGCATTCCAGTAATATGCTAAATATATCAATACAGCTGTTACAAACATAGAGTATACCCAGATGAAGGGAAATCACATAGCAATGCATTGTCGGAAACGCTTTCCTGGCGCTGTAGTGACGACACAAAATACAAGAAAGGACATGACTAATAGGAGAAATACATTTATTAATCGTAATACAGCAAAAAAACTAATAAAAAAGTACATAAAGAGACATCAATCGTCATCACCAGCCGAAGACTTACAGCATATTTGCTGTATTAGGATTAATACACACGTTCTCTCATCTTCTTCGTGTCCTTTCTTTCTTGTGTTTTATGTCGCAGGAAAGTGTTTCCGACCATGCATTGCTATGTGGGTGTACTCTATCTCCCCTGAAAGTTTGTAACCGCTGTACTGATACATTCTGCATACGAAAATAATTCGTGGTGATAACACGTAATACCCGCTCGTACGTTTGGAAGACAATGTATATTAGACTTTGGTCAGGGCGTGTATAGAACTGCGAAATTTGTTTTGCTACCGCATATGAATATGCGAAATACTCGTGTCTCTACTCATTGAGTAAGCAGATACATGACAAATGCGGTGGCACGGGAGATTTTCCCTTGTTTACTTTTCATTAATGTAATATACTTAACAAAAATGTTGTAGCTACGTGACGGGAGTCACGCCGAACTACGTGATATAAACCTGTGTCACCTGCGCCTTAACTCTACGAGACCGGCCTACGAGAATCAAGTCACGTCCGAAGCATGATGTAATGTCTATTGTTAGACCCCTGTAATTCGGTGAATCCCCAGAGTTTCGCCTGAGTATACAAGCCCCGAATCAACAGATTTAGGGAGAGTTCGCTATTGGTCGTGCAAGAAGAAGGTGCTATGCTTGTGGTGAGAGACTGATGAAGACATCTTGGTGACGTCAGAGTCTAATGTGAGGCTGCAAGCACATACCTTCGGAGCAGTATTGGGCGAAAAAAGAGGACTACTACTGCGGGTCGACGGATAACAAGGAGGTGCGCGACGGGAGTCGAACAGAAGACCTCAAGAGTGAAGACAGTGGTGCACTCGGGGAGCTGCGCATCACATAGTGAGCCACCACCACTTTGGACTGTTAAGGTTGTACATTGTCACTATTTGAAAGATTGTTGATTGCATATATGACTGAACATTTATTGTGATTTGTAGTCTTTGATTAATGGTAAACATTTTTGTGCTTTGATTGTCAAAGTAAATTAAAAATTTATATGGTGCAGTAGTAATTGTGTGCATAGTAAGAGTGCTGTGAAAGTCATAGTTGATTACTGTTTTCTGTATATTTCTGTAAGCTTTGTGAACTAGTGAATCAAGAACTTAATTAAACTCTTTCAGTTCTAATTACATGACCTCCATCCCAAAGAGCTCAGAGATTTACCCACAGATAAAATTTTTGCAAATATTGTGACAATACCCTTGAAAACACTGTAGTTTCTTGTGACATGTATAATTAGGTGATATACGTCTGACACAACATATCTGTCTGCAGACCAATAACAGGCATGAAACATTAAAATCGCGGGATTCTTATTGGCTCAGTCAAATAGGTTAACAGCTCAACAGCTCTACGTACAAGCGAAAGCCAGTGATCTTCTGGTAAGCTGAACGTGTGTTGAAATTCAGTAAACAGTCAAACTTTCCCACGGTAAATCATCATCTCTACACATTACCACCATCCAAGCTTTCCAAAGACAAGAAGCTACACTGTTCTGGGCAATAAGCTGACATGAAATGTTCTCCAGTGTCTTTGAGAAGTAACTGTACAAATTTGTACGTTAAGCAATGTTGTACTAGTTCGGTTACTTCAGAATGTTCTTTACTGTTTCATTAACTAATGCAAAGTCGATACAACATACTGTTTGTATGGGGAACACATTAATCTTTAAAATTAAATATTTCAGATGCTGATTGCCGATTGAGTTTCTCGGAGTAATCCTGATTATCCCAACTTTACGTTCACTCGCTGCGCCATTGACACATCACAGGACTCTCACTAGCGTACAAGACCTGGTTGTCAAGTGCTGACCAAAATATAACTTTTCAACTCCACAGTAGAGTGATTTAAATGTCCATACAAATGCGAACGATTTTGAAATTATTTCAAACAGTACAGAAACGATTTATATTACAAACAATATAATACTTAAAATTTCATTCTGAAAATTTACCGCTCACTTTTTTTTTTTTCAGTAATATTGCATTAAAGTTTTATGTCTTACTATAAAGGTCTATGATTCATGCTGGGAATCGTTACAACCTGTATAAAACCTGGCCACGCTTGTGTCAAGGTTTTGATGATTAATCTTTCGTAGTTGTTGCTAGTATTCGGGAAACACTTTGGCTCTCTTTTCTCAGAAGGAGAGAGCGGTCTTTGATTACCTGTGTACTCAAGACGTGGCTGAGGTAGTTTGAACAGTTCTACCATGGATATCTGGTTCGGTTCCAAGTAGGATCACCCCTGATTCCACACGTAGGAAACGTGGCGGGTTTACCCTGCTCTTTCATTCCATCGCTGCTTGATACTGATCCTCACTTCATCCACACAAATTTAAGACCTCGCTGTTGCTGACCATAAACTCTCTATACTCATCACTCAATTTGAACACACAGTCGGTAACCACGTAGGTATGTGACTTGAATGAATAAAATCATTCAATCCAACTGTTGCATCGTAAATTTCTTCGTATAATTTTCCAAACGACCAGTATAGAGCCTGCGTTATTTTCTGACAAAAATCTAGATCTTAATCTGCTGTTCCTTTGCTTGACATCTTCCACTGGCCTACAATGTCGTGGATTGTAACGGAGAAGACATTGATCCAATAATTAAAAGATATGCGGTAGTGTGACCAATCCCACGTAAAACAGTCAAATACTTGAATGAAAAAACTTAGAAAAAATTAGCAATGAAGTTACAGATTATGCTAAAGTGTGTACAGATCAATGGACCTTAGTCTGTCACAAAATAATGACGTGAATTTCGCAAAACAATTGTCTTCCTTTGACGCACTTGGCCAAGTTTTAATATAAGTACAGATTGTAGTTTTTCCCGGAAAAACTTGACTGTTTGCTAGCTTTCAACACACGTTCTCTTCCCCAGAAGATTACAGGCATTAGCATGTATACTTGCAGCAGTTACCCTCTTTGACTGAGCCAGTAAGAATCCCGCTGTTGTAATATTTGAGGCCAGTTATTCACATACGTGTGGTGACGTAGTGACGTAGTTAACCTTCTTCTGATTAGCACAGTCAAATGGAAATCTATCCTGGACAAATACACAAAGTCAATAACTATGAAGTACAACTGCAGATGTTCACGTAAGGTACTGAAACAAAGTGGTGCAAAAATATTTTCGCGAAAACTTCCGGTCCTTGTGTATATATAATAGTTTTGACTTGAATTACGATTGTTTTGTAAAAGTTCCAGTCGACGCCAAATGCGTCGTAGTTAAATTCACGATGAGGATTTTATTCCTAATGCAACCTTCTTACTGGCCTCAATTTACGATTTAAGATCCTAGTTCACTTTTGTCAGTAATTCAGGCGGCAATAAATCTGCCACCGTACGTAAACTAGCCACTAGTCTCCAGAACTAGGAGTTATTATTGTAAGCGGTGCCGTAAGATCTTTAAGGACTTGGTGAGTGGCGATCGTGACTTAGGTGGCAATAAATTTGGGAGAATTTGTGACGGCGTGCAAGCCTGAAAAAAGGCGGCACACGACTAGTTAAAATTTAACAGCCCCTAAATCTGGATGGATTACCATGGCTGTCGAGTTGTGGCCGCGTCGTAGTAGTAGATACAGAAATAGGTAACTTATAGCTAATTTTACATTGTATGAATCTTCTGCATTAAGTTATGTTTTCACATTTACTGCATCGACGTTTGTTAATTTTAAATACTTGTTTTTACTAATTAATTGGCCATACTATGTGGTAGTATTTCCAATGGCGAGTGCAACATTTATATGACCAATTGATATTTTTTTACCTCGTGTAAACAGGCATCTTTTATACCCAAAACACATCTTTCCTAAAAATGATATTTACCCCACTAATCTGTACTCTTTGTGACGCGAAAAGTATTTTTAAATGTGACGATACTAATCACATTTTGAGTGTAAAAATGTTGCCACATGGATCATTACTCTTTACACCATCAGTAAATGTTTAGCTCAGGGTAAAGTATAGCCAAATTTTCTTTAAAAATTCATAACTTTTAGACGGGAATATGTTTTTTTTTTTCTTTAGGGAAAACTACATTTAAGAACTGACATTTGCGTGTTTTTCAAAATATGTAAACAAGCTGGCAACACGTGTATGGTTTTTTTTAATACGTAAGCATATTGAAAACACGTGTAAAATAATATTTTTGACACTTTAAAACACCGTTCATATGCCCGTCGCCGACTTGCTTGTGTTAGGACGAACAAAGCAGTGTACTATCTTTAAGTAGCAGTAAAATAGCAATATGCTGTTTGAATATTAATTGTGGAGTGCGATACTTAGCCCGTTATAGAAAATACAAACCAAATATACTTTCTGAGGTTTTTACAAAATTGGAATATTTGTATCGAGGAATTACAAAACTATTTTTTTTTCTTTAGTAGATACGTGTATAAATTGTGTTTTTGTATTGGATGTCTTGGCAAAGTTAAAACAAATAATTACTTTCACGTACTTTTTAAGAGAAACGTAGTGCAAATTTATAGGAATGCCTATATTTATATTGTGTTACGGAAACGTTTTCTGTTAAATCAGTCAAAGGAAAACCATACAATACGTCCATAATTGTTTCCTATGAAAATGTATTAGTCTAACGTACTTGAAAATATTTAATGAGCGCTATAATAGAAATTCATGAAATACTTATATAAAAATAAGAGTGGTTGTTAGTGGATCAGTAGAAACAAATTCACGGGAAATCAGTTAGCGTATTTAAAATACCGAACGTTCGTAATTTCAGGAATATTTTTTAAACATTTTTTAGTGGTGTTATTGTCCTTAGTTTCGCGTTTTTTTAACAGTGAGAGGAAAACGACAACATTTCATCTCGTGTAAAGAGAAGGCTTCATTAATAACTGCCTGATAATAATTTTATCATTGATCATACAAGACACACTTTAAATATACCGCGGGTGAAGTTATAAATAGGGAGTGGAAAATTTCGCGAATTCAATTACCTGTAGGCTAGAATCCACTGTACTATGCTTTCTCAAGCCCCAACTATTTGTCAACTAGCTGCTACTCTGTGGAACAGCAGATAATGAACGAATTGACGGGGCTTGAATATGCATAGGATAATGTTTTCTAGTCTACTGGTAGTTGAATTCGCGACAATTTTGAGTCCCTAGTTATAACCAGCAAAATGTTAATGGTTTTCAACCGTCGCTGACGAGACACCTATAGCTGGAAGAATGTTTTGTCACATTACACAGGAGGAGATAATGTTAATTATGTAATGCCATGTTATTATATGATGCTGGACTTCAAATACTGCACTAAATTTTACACATTCGAGCACAATCTTTGATTTCATTGCTAACCAGTTTTTATGTGATAAGATATCATCTATGTGTTGGACTGCTTTACATGCGATTGGTCAATGTACGGTTGAACATTCAGTTATTGGCTGAAAGGGTTCCCAGCTACATTCTTCGACATTCTAGGTCACACAGAAAAAATCCATTGTGAGGAGGCCACGCATTATTTTGTCAATATGAAACTCACAATTTTGTTCTACAGCTTAACCATATTTTTGCAATCACAGCAAAACGATTTTTGGGGCAGCAATTGGTTTGCAGGCACCACAAGAAAATTTGGTAAGGCCCATATTGACAAAATATTTTGTGGTGCCGTGTAAGCTTTTTTTTATTGCAGTGGAAGATGTCGAGCGAACGTACAGCTTGCAGTCTAGTCTGTTCTCTGGTAATTTTGATGCAAATCCTGCTAAGCTTCAGACTCAGCAAGTATTTAAGAAAGTTTCCTATCTGGCATTTGAACTACTTCGCATTGATTTCGAATAAACATTTTTCGACAAACATATAAAACCTGTCACAAAAATGTTTACTGATTTACAAAGCACACTCCAGACGATAAATAAGTAAACAAATAATTGGAAACAATAAATACAGACACTTAACTGGGCACCCGTAGGAGTCTGCCGAGTCATACTTTCTTGTTTCTACTGTGTTTGCGATAACGATTTTTTAAGCTTAAACGCGAAAATATATCATAAATACGTTAGACAGTGTTGTTTGCCATTTTTTTTGTTGCCGTGATAGTTAATTTTTTCAAGACAAGAAATTATGTGGTTTTTAATAATTAGACAACAGAAATTTCGTTAGTTACATAATTAGCTTAAACCGTAGTACTCGTTGTCGAGTAAAGAGATTTCATTCAACAAACACTGAAGGTACCACTTGAAAAGTTATCACACAATTTATAAACAAAGGACGTACAAAATAAATATTGCAACTATTTTATGATTATCTACTAGCACTGCACGACACAAAAATGCATGGTTTAGTCAATACAACATTTCATATTGTTTTTGTTGATATTATTCAAAGTAAATAATGCTCGTAATTATTTTTAATATTGTATATTACGCATATAGAATACAACAAATGCCGTATTTTAATTTATAATATTAGGAAAACGTGTTTTCTATTCCTAAATATTTTGATTCAAGAAAATTTCAAACATGTTCGAAACGAAAATCTTTGACGAAATTCATGACATTCAATAAATTGAAAGACAAAATGGCCGCGGTTATGACGTCAGCATGGCTGGCGTCACATCATATTCATGAAATTTATTTCAATACATCTTAAAGAAAATTGCAGCAAAGTTTTACCGTGTGAAAGGACCTCTACAGGTTTGCCCACACTGACGTGTCTCAAAATGCAGTAAACAGACACATGCGAATCTACAATAGTGACGTGCTTTAGTCTTTGACACATATGAAATATGGAACGGAAAATTTGGTGGGTTCACTGACCTGAAGACTAACAACGTCCAAGATTATCTGTGTACTGAAGCAGACACTAACATAGTAATACATCATGGTCGGCCTGCATCCCTTATTGTCAGTTCAGCGCCATCCAAGAGGTACCAGATAACTCTTAGGGCCAACTGCGAAAGTAAAGCAAACATAATTTGTCAGAATCATAGCTTCTGCTAAAAAGAAACGGCGAATTTTTCAGGTCCGTACTTGTAAAGTCATGTAGTAACTGGGGCCGCGGTGGCTAAATGGTCAGACCATTCGCCTCACACCAATACGATCCGGGTTTGATTCCCGGCGGGGTCGGTCCACAATTTTTGCACCTTTGGTCGGTGGGTTTTCTCGGGGATCTCCCGTTTCCCTTGCCCGTTCATTTTGGTGCTGCTCCATACTCACCTTATGTGACCTCTCACTATCGCTAAAGACCTAGATGTTAAGCGCTGACCAAAATCTCCCACTCACTCATATGGTAACTACGTACTTGAAGCCTCAAAGAAAAAGCACTACGACGGAAAGCCAACTTGACAGGCTATAGTTTAGCATGCCTACTCGTCGGTGAAGGACTCTTGTCGTGCGTGCCTTTGTCGCCCTGATCAATTCCTTACTTCTGGCTTCCAGGCGCAAGAAAGTGACGCGTAAGATACTACCTCGAGGATATTCAAGCGCCAACCATTATATTTTTTGTTTTCATTCGGCTATATTTTATTTTTGCTGTTTTCCGTCATGTAATTGTGTCAATAAAGTGTACAAAATTAGCATTTAGCAACGAAAGTTATAAATATGACTACTTTTACGAATTTATCTCATTTTATTGTTTTCTACGTACAAATTTCCATATTCTACAGCATGCATTAACAGAGCCACTGGGAAGCCTTGGGGAAAGTTGACTGTCTGCTAGGATCCAACGTTCTGCGTGTAACACTGAATGGTAGCATTTATTTGAACTACTGTTGCTGTTTTTAACAGTCTAGTTAGAACTGTACAGCTTAACACAGAACGAGTGTGCTCATGTGATTTGTTCCATAACTGTTCACACGTTTAGTTTTTTTACGGTTAATTCTACTACAAGTCAGAAAGAAAATACGTTTTCTTATGGGAGAGCTTGGCACAGGGAAAATTCCTGTCACTAGTTTCGCTTCAATCCCTAAGAAACCAGATAAATACGAAACCGTAGTAAAATTAAATTTAAATAAACTTGGAAATTATATTGGTCATTTAATTTAATTTTAAAGCGAAATGAAAAACGATTTCGCATTCTTAATTATCAACTTAATGTAACTTAAAATTCAGGAAAGCTCTGTGATTGGTCGGTTTGGTGCACTAGCGATACCAGCGCTCAAGTGGCAGAAATTTTCACTGTGCCAAACTTGTAACATTGATCTTTGTAACCTGTAGTAGAATTAACCTTAGTTTATTGGAGATTCGCGGTTTTCCTCAGTTCATACTTAATAAAGACATCAGTGCACAATCAAGAAGTTTCACTGCTGTTCGAATTTCTGTCATGAAGTTAGAAGTAAAAACAGCTAAACAGAGAACAAATACTGGAGGCGAACGAACTGTTAGATTCCAAAGGAATATCCTCACGGAGTTTCAGTGATTTCAAGGCGCGCTTGGAGTAAAATGAAACATTATAATTCAAACAGCTTTTGATATTAGTACGACACAAGTTTTACTGTTCAAACTCTATACTTGTGTTAACATAGTAAAAATATTAGTCTTAAACTGATTTTCGTATTATAAGATTTAATATAATGCGAAATTTCAAAAGCGTGAGAAAACTTCAAACTAGTGGAGTAAATGTTAGACATATGAGCAGCCTTAAAGTGTCGAGATGCAATATCAGTGGTTAGAAATGAGGACCGGTGGTCACTACGGGTGGTGGCTTATCACAGCTCGTTTAGGTTCATGTCTTGTGAACTCGTCTGGACGTGCCCTTACACAGCCCTATCAGCGCCGATGTCTTGTTGCTGAGCTTACAGTTACGTAAATTTCACGAAACGTCTTTTTCGCAATAGTCTGCCGAAATAAACATATCTTATCGTCCACAGACGGACGTTTTTCTCCTTATTTGTACGGACCTGAAAATTTCGCGTTATTTTCTGACAACAGACTAGATTGCAGGCTGTTGTTAGCTCTCTCGATGTCTTCCACTGGCCTGCGGTGTCGTGAGTTGTAGCAAAGAACACTTTGAGACAATTATTTGAAGTTATTCTGTAGAGTGACCAATTACTAGGGCCCGGTAATTTTCGCGAAAAGATTTTTGCAGCACTTTTTTTCAGTGTCTTACGTGCACACCCGCATCTCTGCTATGTGGTCAGTGATTGGATGCCTTAAAATAAAACTCATGGAGGTTAAACCCGCAAATCACATATGTGTTGTGTCGCAGTTATCCATATACTGATTGGAACAGTCAAATGAATTATAACTCTGCACGAAAACACTCTGACAATAATCATGAAGTTGAGCTACAGGTTTGTGCGTAAGACACTGAATCAAAGTGGGCAAAACTCTTTTCGGGAAAACTACCGGGCCCTACCAATTACTACACACGCGATTTTGTCGCGAGAAGATTTTTCCACTATTTTCGTTTCAATGCCTTACGTGCACATCAACAGATCTGTTTCATGATTGTTGGCAGCGGGTCTTTGTTCAGACTGGTCTCTCATTTCACTGCACCAGTCGGAGTAAAACATTGTGACACCGTACGTCTGTGATTTGCCGGAAGAAACTCAAGACAAGTGGGAGTTTAAACATCCAATCATTGACCATGAATAGAGACCGGAAAAATTCGCGGGTTCACTGAGCTGTAGGCTAGCCTCCAAGAATATATGTGAAATCGTGCAGACAGTAGATGTTTATTAGCTGCTCGCTGACACTGTGAAATGGGCCTGTACTCAGCTACAGTTTTATTATAGGCTCAACTACTTCCAGCAAGTTTCAAGTAAGTCAACGGCCAATTGTAATCGTGATACAAACCTATAGTTACTGGAACTCTAGCTTGCGCTTAAAAGAAAACGCGAATTTTTCATGTCTCTAACCATGAAGCAGAGCTGCATGTGTGCACATAAGTAGGGCCCGGTAGTTTTCGCGAAAATATTTTTGCCCACTTTGTTTCAGTGTCTTGCGTACACACCTGCATCTCTGCATTGTGGTCAGTGATTGGATGCCGTGACTCATGGAGGTTAAACCCGCAAATCACAGACGTGTTGTGTCACAGTTATCCATGTGCTGATTGGCACAGTCAAATGAATAATAACTCTGCACAAAAACACTCTGCCAATAATCATGAAGTTGAGCTGCAGGTGTGCACGTAAGATACTGAAACAAAGTGGGGCAAAAATATTTTCGCGGAATCTACCGGGCCCTACACATAAGACATTGAAACCAGTTGATGAAAAAATATTTTCGCCGTAAATTCGTAGGCTCTACCAATCGCACGTAAAGCAGTATAATACGTAAATGACAACCAAATGATAACAAGTGAGCAATTCATTCACATATTGTGAACGAGTATGTATAGATCAGCAGATTAATAACGCAAAGCTTGCGTGTCCACTTATGTGGCGTATGAACGACGAGTAGAGATGATGGTGTATCGCGGGAAAACTTGCTTGTTTGCAGAGTTTCAACGTACGTTCAGCTTGTGAAAAGATTACTGGCTTTCGCTTGTGCGTAGAACTGTTGCCCTATTTGACTAGGCCAATAAGAATTACGCTATTGTTAGAGACACTGGTAAATCGTGGGAAAAGTGGTTTGTTTGCTAGGCTCCAACATGCTATGTATAACACTGAAGGTTTTGCAACTATATTGGCTATAGTTTGTATGAAGCGCTGTGTCCCTCTTCAACAGACCCAATTAGAACTGTACAGTTTTAACACAGAAAGTGTATGATTTGCCAGAAAACTGTTTACACCTGTCACGACTGAGATACTACAGTGTGTTGCAGACTATGTTTAATATTTTCGCGATTTTCCAGTGTCTCTAGCTATTGTAAGAGCCACGATTTTGTCGCGAAAAGAGTTTTGCCCCACTTTGTTTCAGTGTCTCCTGTGCACATCGGCAGTTCTGCTTCATGATTATTGGCAGCGTGTCTTTGTTCAGACACGTTTCTCATTTGACTGCACCAATCGTAATAAGATTATTGTGACTCCGTAAGTCTGTGATTTGCCAAGGCCAGTGAGAGTAAAATCATCCAATCATAAACGATGTAGCAGATCTGCAGATGTGCACATGACGCATTGAAACCAAATGTTGCAAAAATCTTTTCGCCATAAAATCGTGGCTCTAGCTATTGTAATAGTTGGTGCGTGTTATTGGTCTGCAGACCGCTACATTGTGTCAGACGTATAACACCCAATCATACATGTCGCAAGAAACTGCATGTTCCTACAGCGTTTTCATGGGTATGTTGGCACAAAACATTTTCGAGATATACCACCATCTCGATCTAGAGGGATCAAAAATCGTTTCGCTGTAAAACCTGAATAATTCTCGTTTTACTTTTAAGCACAAGCTAGAATTCCACCAACTGTATGCTCGTGTCACTTTCACAATTGGTTCTTGACTTATTTGACACCTCGTGTAGTCGCTGAGCCAACAATAAAAATGTAACAGAATGTAGGCCCATTTCCCTGTGTCAGATAGCAGCTAATGAAGAGCTGTTGTGTTCTTGAGTGCACATATATTATTGGGGCCTTGCCTACAAGTCACTGAACCTGCGAATATTTCCATTCTCTCATAATGGAAGTTTTTTTTCTCATAACTTACACAGGAGGTAAAAATTAGTTTCAAACAAAAAGTTCAACGTTGCTCGAAGTTTGGACACAGTACAACGACTCTTAATCTGACTATGAGAATATACTAAGTATGCTAGTTGAAATCTGTCTGAACCACGGTCTTAGAAGAACAGGTCTGGACACTCGCCTATCTACCAATGTATTTTGCTTGACCCTCTTGTTGTTTGGCCGTAGTTCGTCAAGTTACCGAGAATGTCGTACTTTTTGGCGCTGTTTTCCGGGTGGTCGGACTCAAACTCCGTCCACTTTTTCCCATTGTTAAATTTATAAAGTAAATAAAGATTGCTGGAGCCTTTTCTTAAATTTGTGAACGAAGGAAGTATTTCGTAAATTGGTAAAAAATATGTTTTGATAAATTGTTTATCTTAGTGGAAACGAAGTGGGCGGAGTTTGAGTCCGACCGCCCTAACTGCAGCGCCAATAAAACACAATATTCTTGGTAACTTGGTGAACTGCAGCCAAACAACAAGGGGGTCAAGTTTACAGGCGAGTGTCCAGACCTGTTCTTCTACGGCCGTGGTCTGAACATAACAATTTACTGCAGAATGTCACGGTCACCTTCGATGTAGCAGCTCTGCAGACGAGGATCACATTTCGTCTAAGCGCATGTAGGAATACAGAAGTGAAATAGTCGATAGCACGGTTAACTCAGTCACACACGCCAGCAAAATGGCTTTGCTGGCAAGCAACATGGCGGAAACGCCTGCCGCCAATCAGAGTAATTTGGCTGCCATGCTAGCTGGCAGTCAGGCCAATGGGAAACCTGCCGTAACATGCAGAAGCCAAACATACACATGTTTGGTGTCAACCAGGGGGTGGCTATGTCGTATACTGCGCAGGCAAAATTTGAAGTCATTATATTTGAGCCGTTCTTGTACGTAGGATTATACATTTTGGTCAGTGTTGCCCAAACCTTTGTTTTCACCATAGTAAGCAATGTATTTCGCACGAATTTTGAAGAGCAATAAAGTTGAAACGATTTATCGAATGAAACATATACCGTATTTATCTCAGACTACATTGACTGGAGGACAAAATTATGCAATGCAATGACAATATTATTTCGTTTTGAAACACAACTCCGCGAGTAACGACATAGCCTAATGTTTGTGCGTAGAGACCTTTGTTGTGCTAACGATGTTTAATGTATTTATGATAGTGTTTGCAATACATTTTGTTTGCAGTGGTTCGTTTTATTTCCATTACCAAGCAGCTGTATACCATCAGTGACGTTCACATGAGTAAAATAATGTATGTGACTGTATTTTCATGTTAGTTCTTTAAGTTTATGTGCGTAAACAGTAACCACATAATTCACATTATGCAAATGTGCAAGTATGAAGCAGGGCCTTGTTACCTGTGAAATTTAACAGCAGCAGATTATTTTTCTTACCTGATCGCTAGAGATGATGGTATACCGCGAAAATATTTAGTGCCAGCATACCGTTGATAACGGTGCAGGAACGTAGCTGTCTGCAGACCAATAACAGACATCAAATATTGCAATAGAACGATACTTATTGTCCTTGTTAGATAGGACAACACCTCTACGTACAAGCGAAAGCCAGTAATATTTTCATCAGTTGAACGTACGTTGAAACCCAGCAAAAAATCAAGTTTTCCCGCCATAAACCATTATCTCTACAAATATCTCTTCACGACAGAATTCAACACACCTAATCTTACGAAGACCTTACTCGATCCAATCGGTAGAGTACACATTGCTAGTATGTAATTGTAATGCCATGTGTACGTATATTATGCTAGCACAAAAGGACCTTCTGCATTGTTCAGGCTTGGCCTTGTAATACAGGTCTACCAGACCGCTACTGAAATACAGCGCTTTTGCATATTTTTATGATTTTTTTAATATGCCACTAACATACTACTCTTCAAGTTTATGTGCGGTCGCAAAACACTGTTAAATATTAAACGACTGGGTAGGTCTGATCACGTGACCAATACTACAGAGTAAATTATACTTACTATGTTTTCGTAAAAGCCTACTTTGAGTTGTTTGTTTTGGAGAACAAAAACGCACTGTTCACGTAAAACCGGCCTAAATCGTCGACTTCAAGGAAGTCCCAACATTCAATCTTCTGTATACTCCCTCCATGGTATCAGCAACTTCAGGCAGCTAATAAGCGGCGAAGTTCGCCCTATTAAATTAGCCGCCACGTCATTTCACGTCCATAGTACCATTTAGTCTATGGCTTCGCACTCCATTCCGGCAATACTGCGCTTCCTGATTGGACTGTGCTTAGAACAGACAGACCAGTACAGGATATATATTGTCGTGGGTGTACACGAAGCTCTGGTTATGTACGCCACATCACAGACCGCTGCCTTCTGCTACAAACGGCAATGCTTAGAAGTACGTGAATGTCGCTGATATATTGTATCTATGTCAGGTTGAACGTTAAGAACGTATAGGTACTTCATCGTCATATCTGTGGCATGACCGTGGCTGCCTTGAGACAGATATTAGACCACTGAAACTAGGATCTCAATTAGGAAGTAATTCTTAGAGCTTTAGCATGATACAATTTTTGTACCGTTAGAAGCCAATGCATTAACTAATTGTGGTACGTGTATGTATAGAACTGAGAAATCTAGGCTGCTGTCAGATGAATTCGCGAAGTTCACGCACCTCAAGCTACAGTCTAAGTCTCCGTACTAGATTTCTGTACTCGAATGTTCTGTATGCTAATTAATTTGGATTACAGTAGGTAAACCTGAATTCCGCGAAAATATTTTTGAACATTTGCAGCTCTGTATCATGGTTATTAACAGCTTGTTGCATTCGTACTGAGACGTCTTTCATTTGACTAAACCGATCAGAATAATGTCACTGCAACATAACACGTCTGTGATTTGCAGCTAGAACACCAACATACTTAAAAAACATCCAATCAATAACCGTAAAGCATAACTGCAGCTGTGCATGTAAAACATATGAACTGGTGTATGTGTGTGTATTTCTTGTGAACATTTCTTTTCACTATTCAAATTTCCGTCGTAACTCACTACACTATAAATGAAAAATAAATTCATAGGCCTAACTAACTCCCTTTTATTAAAATGTGTATCTATGTATATTTCTATAAGGTATACTAAACGGGATTGTGTTTCAAGGCAAGCAACATTATATCCGTTGTAACATAGCAATTGATTATTTGTATATATCCGCATGATTTGTTTATGTTTAGGAATATTGACGTTTGTTTGTCTATGTATACTTAAGTATCTTTGACCGTAGACACCTCGAGCCGTGTTATTTTATTACGTGTTCCTGGTTTTGTAATTTATATTGTAATAGAATTTATCAGTGGTAATGGTCTCCAGGTTTCTACCTATGAAAGTAGTTTTTACTTGATCACCATCGCGTACTGTGACCTGGTTTGCCGTGCTATCGATAGTGAATAGAGGTTGTAAAATTGGTTAAGAGAAGT
>PNEQ01023695.1:36508-55491 GCA_003012365.1 Medauroidea extradentata | reverse complement strand
GAGTCAGTAACCCACCAATAAATCGGTGTTAAGTGTAACCCGGCGTGAGTTATTTGGCCATGGCCAATTCAGGTCTTTAGGGAGCTAGACCCCTCAACCAGCTGCCTTTTCAGCTTTTCAACCACCATCATCTCGACGTGGAGGATCCAGGGGGAGCACGCCACACGGGCGGCAGATCCACGGCCACCACCATCAGCAGCCGGCATTGCGAGAGGCGTAGTTGTCTCTCTCTATCACCCTCCCCTCTGCCCTCACCACCAACACGTCAAGCTATACCTACTCTGTGGTGACAAGAGCGCCGTCAATGGTGCGGTTATGGTTGCAAAATCTTTAATATGCTCACAGACCCAATTAATTAGCCCAAAGAATTTGCGCAGTTGTTTGTGCGTGGCCAGTGGCTGGCATTCCTTCACAAGATTCAGGTGTTCGGCTTTGGGCTTGATTCCCCCTTCGCTCACCATGTGGCTCAAAAATTCTTTGTCTGCAATCCCTATGTGGCATTTGGGTACAGCGCAGGTCAGCCCATTGATGGCCAGTCGTTCCAGGACGAACGACAGATGGATCAGTTGTTCTGCCCAAGTATTGGACCATATAAATACGCCATCAAGATAGGCTAACGTGAAATCGCCCGCCAGGCCACTTAGCATCTGCAACATCATCGTCTGGAACACCGTGGGCGCTCCCTTCAGACCAAATGGCATAGCACAAAATTGGTACTGGCTGCCATCGGGGGCCGTGAATGCAATTTTCTCCCGGTCATCCTGTTGCACCGGAACTTGCCAGTAGCTGCTGCGCAAGTTTAGGGAGGTGGACACTTTCGCGCACCCAATTATTGTCAGTGCATTCTTCACACTGATGTATAGTGGGGCTAAATTTTCTGTGGCTAGGTTCACGTAGCGCAGATCCACGCAGAAGCGCAGCATACCGTCCTTCTTGGGGCCTAGTGTTATCTGTGAATTATAACGGCTATTGTCTGGCTCAATCACTCTGTCAGCTAGCATCTCCTTTATCTGTTCTTTAATGATTTTAGCCTGGTGTGGTAGATAATTTCTAGGCGGCGTGTAAATGGGCTTTTGGGTGGTCAGGTCAATCTGGTGTTCCGTCACCGCAGTGCATCTTAAGATATCATTAGCCGCGAACACTTCCCTCCTCTCGTCTAGTAGGGGCTGAAAAGCCTCTCTGTAGGCCGGGGGTACATCGTTCGAGATATACTCTAACTTAACTGCAAGGGCACAGACACCGGATTAAGCTTCTGTACTATATGATGTTCTATGCTCGACAGTGCCGAATTGGATGAGTAGCGCTCCACCACCAGTTTTATTAACAAATATATTATGTTAAAATACATTGCAAACATAATCTACGATGCTTATATGTTTATTACTGTAATTATGGTTAACCTGATTCCTGGTAGAGCTGTGTCTTAGGCCGCTTGCCAGACTGCCGTATTCTCCTAGTCGTAGTCGTTTCTGAAGTCGGTTGAAGACATTGGTACAGTCGAGGATCACTTTTCTACTGTAACAATGCTGGTAGAGGTTGAGCCTCAAGGTTGGTAACATCGATGGGCACTTTTACTCCCCCTACACTCTGTTTGTATAAAAGTGCCACTGTTGAGCCAAATGGGTTTTATTCCCGGAACATCCCTGGATGGGAACACTGAAATTATTCCTCTGTATTTGCCCGAAGGACATTGCATATAGGCTACTGCAAAATGTGGCCTCAGCCAACAATATGCGGAGTTAAGTGGGAGGGCACAAAATTTTTCCTACATTGTGGGTCCCTGCAGTTATAGCAAAAGCAAATATTTTAGTATTTAACGTAAGTTGACGATACTAAGTGATTGGTGCAATGTCCGAAGGCCTCAAGGAGTTGCGGAGCTAGACTTCACGCACATGTCCTGCTTGTTCATGAGTCAGGCGAAGACAGAAGAATGCTGTCGGGAGGGAAAGGCAGGACATACATTTCGCTCCAAACTTATGTGTTTGCCATCCTACGAACTAAAACACAAAACCCTGTTGCAAAAATTAAGAAATAATTAATAACGAATGCACTCCTGCCCTTTCTTACAGGCTTAAGTCCAATTTAGGGCACGTTCAGGAATACTTCAAATACAGAAAAAGACACACAATAAAGCAAATGCGTAGAAATTACCATGAAAAATTAGTCATTCTCATCTATACTTGAAATTACTAAAAACTTATCAGTTCAAAAGTCGCATAAACAAAAATCAGTTTAAGTCTTATGGCAACTATCTCTGATAGCAGTTTGCCTGGTTTTGAAAACTTTAGGTTCAGACCATTTTTGGAAAACAAAGTTCAGCCAATGATTAAATGCAGCATTATTTACACTTGCCTGGATACATGCATATTTCTCTTGTCTGACTCTATAGTTCATTTACGAAATTCCACCTACACTGGCCTTGTGTCGGCAAATTTGTGTTCGGGAAAATGTCTTATACACGTGTCTTTGCAGTACGTCGCCTGTCCTGGCGACGTTGGGAACAAGATCATGCCTGCAGTGGTACATCTGATGCTCCAGGAAAATGGGCATTTTAATAATAAGTTTTTTTATTCGCAATTGTGCTAACACCCGGTGGCAAGCAGATTCCTACGCACCCCCACAGATCCAATCCTCTAGTCCCTTCCAAACCCCTCCAATTCCCCTAACCGTCAGAAACTCCACCGACAGTGCATTTCACTCCCTCACAGTGCTCACCAGCATCGACTCTCTACCCTTTTATTTCTCCACACCCTCTGAATTTTCTCACTGTTGCTACCTTTGCCCTTAAAAGTTCCATCAGCTAATTTGCAGGCCAGATATCACCATCCCTCCTCCCTATTCATCACCATATACAATCTGAAGAACTTTTCCACTCTCCTCCTATCCCTCAACGATTCCATCCCAATTCCTTCATCATCACGCTAGGCCAAAAGTTTCTTTCCTCCTCACCAGCTTGACAGTGCCTTTTCCATTTATTCATCACCCACCTTGCTGCCCTTCTCTGCACGGCACACATAGCAACAGTTCCGTAAGAGATTGCCATGGTCCAAACCATCTTAACTTTACCGTAACTGTTTAAATAGCACCATTTTGCATTTTAAATAAAAATTTAGGCAGGGGAGAGGCCCCTGGAATACTCACTTTATTGGTGAGGATCGGTGTTACTTCATAACATTCCCAGGTTTCGGACCCTTCCTGGCTACAGCCGTGAATACACCAGAGTGTACTCTATTTGTTTTCAAATATGACAAAACCAACATGTACATTCTGTGTACCTGAACACAATCAGAAGGCGTTATTGATGATAAGATGCTTGTCAATAACATGCTAGCAATGTCGGCATAACGTATGGGCGATAAATTTATAGCAAGGAGGGGTTCGGAGTTGATGCGACGACTGTACTAACAAAAAATTGAAGCAAGTCTTTATGAAGTCCTTGCTTCATAACAATTATTTGAAATAATTACGATTAATGAATGTGTGCAGTTTGCGTACTGCTATTTTATTGTATTTTGTTTCACAATTTATTTAATGGGGGTATTTGAAAGCAGCGCTGTCTTCCGGACATTTGTAAAGAATACTTATCTCAGAGACAACACGCTTTTGATTGTTTGTAATGCGCAGTAATATGGTTATGTTGTATGTGCAGACCTGCAACATTTGTTTGTTTTGACTTGGAACTTAGTAGTTGTTTTGAAACGTATAAATATTAATTGACAGGGTATAATTTGTGTTTCGTTGATAGAATTCAATTTTTGCTCAATACTTTTCGTAAAAACGTTCGTTGTGGAATGCCGTTAAATGTTTTTTAATTAGAGTATTTGTGATGCCTTTTGACCATTCATCAAAATGTAACAATATTGTTTGGTATGTTTGAAAAGCAGATTAGTGATGCTATCCTGAAAGTTATCAGCTGCCGTTTGAAAACGTATGCTGTCGTATTACTGTAAGTCATTTTTGTTTATTACTTGTTCTTTTACTACTAATATTACTGTTTCTTTAATTTTTGACCTCTGAATGTTGGGGTAGGGTTAAAAGTTATGTTCTTAGTTTAAATTACCGTTATTATAAAGTTGAGATAATTTTCGCACCCAGTTTATGATACTGTGATTCCATAAAAAAATACTATTTGTATTGATGATTTTAATGCTTTTGACACTTGAGGCATACGGAAATTCAGTGTTGACGGTTAGCTTGTCATAAAATAGATGTACCGTCTGTTGCGATTCAAAGTTTAATATTTTTCGAATAGAAATTAAAACTAGGTGCCAGATAGTTCATAATCTCGCTATGGAAAGATGCAAAATATAACTAATTTCGTCAGATTTCATGTGTCATTAGATATAGCCTTGGTGTTGTGATACAGGTGGATCTAAGGTGGACAAAGCAGGTGGACAGAGTGGTTAAGAAGGGAAGAAGGTCTGCTTGGGTAGGGTGTTAAGGGGGGTTATTGGTGAGGTGAAGGGAAAGGCATATTGTACAATGATTCGTCCAGTATTGGAATATGGTGTCGTGGAGTGGGATCCGTAGGTGGAGGTGCAAGTGCAGGAGCTGGAGAAGGTGCAGAGAAGGGCAGCAGGTGGGCGATGAATAAATGGAAAAGGTAGGTGAGGAGGAAAGGAACTTAAAGCCTAGCGTGATGATGATGGAATTGGGATGGAAACCATTGAGGGACAGGAAGAGAGTGGAAAGACTGGTCAGGTTGTATAGGGTGATGAATGGGGAGGGGGGATGAGGAAATTTGGCCTGAAAATTAATTAAGGGAACATTTCAAGGGTTAAGGTAGCAACAGTGAGAAAATACAGGGGGTGTGGAGGAGAACAGAGGGGTAGACAGTCGATGCTGGTGAGGACAATGAGGGAGTGGAATGCACTGTGGGAGGAGTTGGTGGTGTTTAGGGGTGTTGGAGGGGTTAGGAAGGGATTAGAGGATTGGATCTGTGGGGGTGCGTAGGAATCTGCTTGCCACCGGGCGTTAGCCCAGTTGCAAGTATAAACATTATTGTTATAGTCACTATAAAGGCTCAAAGCCATTGGCTGTCTTGTTAGTTCACACATTACAGACTTGGCAGAAAATAGTCACTATCTCTTACTTATTGTAATACAAAAAAATAAAATAATAAACTTACATTGTGTAGTTTGTAGATTCTACATGTTTTGCAAGGTATGAACAGGAGTTGTGATGCAAACTGCCAGCTTGGGTTGATAGCTTAATAGCTTACTGTGATGCTGGCAGCTTTATTCACGTGTACTTATTATAAATTGAACCATAGCGTGATGCAATTAGCCTACAAGTTAAAGCTGCTATGTCATTAAAATCATTTTCAGAGGCTTAGCAACATTCACATGCAATGTCGTGTATTAAAAAATGTGTGTTCAGTTTGTATTTTTTCTTTGAAAAATCTTTGTCTTGTAAAGCAAAGCGGAAGCAGAATATATGTAATGCAAACAACAAAGCTTAATGCCATGATCTCTAGATTCTACTTTTTTTTAGCGATTTTAGTTTTTTACGCGTAAACAAGAGCAGATACCAAAAATGTTTTGGCAGTTTTGTTTGAATAATTCTTCATTTTGGCCTTTTTGTTTTTCAGGACTGTAAATAGGGCCTACTATGGTTTTAGCTAATAATTTAAATAAGGAAATTATGTTTAATTGACTTTTTACTATCACAGCGAAAACCATTTTAAACAAAAATGCCAGACAGATTTTCATCATCTGCTTTTGCTTTAAGCTTAAAAAATTAATCATAGCAAAAAAACAGAAGAAAGTAAAAAGCATGGATTTAATATAACTACGTATTGTGGCTGCATGAAATGTTAGTGTTGTTGATTATGTGTCGTGTTGCCAGGTGAGACATGAATGAAGTACCAGTCGTTGATGGTGGGATTCCATCAACTGCCAACATCGTCAAAGAAGGATGGCTTTTGAAACGAGGTATATTCTTTATTTGAAGCTCTGTTCATTTCATCTCTGTGGATAGAACAGTCGCAGCTCGTCCAAATTTTGTTAAATTTACTGTAGGTTACCTACATTTAAAGTCCACATTTGTGGAATTTCTGCATGTTTTAAAATATTAGGTCACTCCCTTGAAAAGTAAGTCAATGAACACAGGTTCTTACATTGTTTAGTATTTATGCAACTAGACGGAACACAAATGAAGTAGTGTTGGTCTGGCCTGGGGATATCATAGTTGATGCAATGGTGGTAGAAGGAATCAGTGACCATGATGCACCTGTGGTGGAAATAAAGCTAGGAAAATCTAGGGTTGAACAAACCTAAGGGTAATGTGGCAGTATGGACGAGGAAACAAGGAAGGAACGGAGTGCTTTGTAAGGGACAGGTATCATGAGTGGGCTAAGGCGGAGAGTGCGGAGTACCTGTGGAAAGAGTGTAAAAAAATCATAGAGATCATGTTATGAGCTTTGTCCCAAGGAGAAGAATTAAGGCTGGGGGCTACCCACCATACTATGGGAGAGAAATTAAGATACTGAAGAGGAAGTGTAGGTAATTGCATGCAAGGTATCGGAGAGAGGAAATGGCACGTGCTAGATTATGGATGAAGCAGATAGGAAAGGCGCTGGAAACTAAGATAAAAGCAGTAAATAATGAATACTTGGGCAACATCATGGTCAAAGGTAAAAGAAAAGGATGGCAGAAGATCTTAGGTTGTCTAAAGAGGGTGAAAGGTGGAGATAAAAGGAATTCCATTACTTACAGGGAATGATGGTTCGACCGCAACCGCTGACAAAGAAAAAGCAGAGTTATTACAGGTTCGGTATTTGTCGGTGTTTGAGGGAAAGGATGATTGGGGTGAGGAAGCTGATAGGGGCAAAGGGCTTGGTAGTAATCTTAGGATGAGGGAACAGAACATAGGTAAAGTAATTTAAGGGGTGCATCCTAACAAATCAATGGGGCCCGATGGCATAGGGAATGGGGCCATTTAGTTTGGTGCGAGGGTGGTAGTAAAGTATTTAGAAGAGTTGTTTCGCAGATTGATAGAGGAAGACAAGTTACCACAGGAATGGAAGGAAGCTGTGGTGGTATCAGTGTACAAGCAGGGGGAGGATAGGGCAAGACCTGGTAGTTAAATTTGTGCTAGATGTAATGGATCAGAAGACCTGTGTGCAGGAATAGCAGCATTGATTCAGGAGAGGCTACTCGTGTGTGACACAGCTGGCCGGGCTGTTAGAGGATCTGATACAATCTGTGGATGTAGAGAAGCGGGTGGATCCATGCTTCATAGATTTTGAGAAGGTGCAATACGGAGTCTTAATGAAAAATTAAATGCGCTACTAGCTAAGTCGGTGGATAACTGGATTGGGGACTTCCTCAAGAGACTGCGCCAGAAAGTGAGAGTGGAGGACGCATTGTCAAAAGAAAGGGCTTCAACATCAGTGGTTGCACAGGGAAGTGTGCTGGGCCCTTTGTTGTTTACTATAATGGCGAATGTCATGGGAGTGAGTGGCAAGATGAGATTGTTTGCAGACTGTGTGCTGTATTGTGAGGTAGGTGAGGAAAACTGCTTGCAGGTAGACATTAATCAGGTAAGAGAATGAACAGAAACTAATAAAATGGAGATTTAATTCGAGAAGAAAAAGATAGATTCATCAAGATGATGGTAAAGAGCAGGTACACATACAGATGGGTAGAGCAGGAAATAGGGGAGGCCACAGACTACAAATACGTAGGGGTGTTGTTGCAAGAAGACCTTGGGTGGAGGGGACAGGTGAACAGAGTGGTTTCTAAGGGAAGAAGGGCCCTGGGAATGCTGGGAAGAGTCTTGAAAGTTGTCAGTGTTGTGGTGAAGGAGAAGGCCTACACCTCAATGGTACGTCCAATGTTGGAATATGCAGCAGCAGAATGGAATCTTTACAAGGAATGGGAGGTGCAGGAACGAAAAGATTCAGAGAAAAACAGCTGGATGGGTGAAGGGCAGGTGTAGATGGCAAAGGCAGGAGAGTGAGGATGAAGGAAACTACAGGACATCTGTGATGATGAAGAAATGGGTTGGAGCGCTTGGAAGGACTGGCAAAGGGTGAAGAGGCTTGTTAGGTTGTTCAGAGCGGTAAAGGGAGAGGGAGAATGGGTGAGGTTGGGTTCCCACATATCAAGGCTGATTACAGAGGGAGAGGGAACAACAGTCTGATGATCCAGAGTTTTTGGTAGAGGACGGACAGGGGTAGGTAGTCAGTGATGGTGAGGGAGGGAGGAGCTGGTGAGGGTTGAGAGGATTGGGTTGTTCAGAAGAGGGCTGAAGAGAGAGTGAGGGATATAAACTGGCCACCAGGCTAAAGCCCAACTGCATGAAGTTTATTGTCATGTGCTATTTTCTTTGTATTATTTATTATATGCATTTGCTGAATAGAAAGTACATTTGTAACTTGCGTAGATAAAGTGGATGAAGGGCCTTTTTTACTTTCCACTTCCCTACACAGTCTGTATTTTATAGGCTATACCTAGAAGTTTGTTCAGACACACTGCATGTGTGCCAGTTTGTGAGAACAGGTAGTACACATCATAACATGGACAAATGTAACAAACATAGTTTATAAAATACATTCTGGTTGAATGAAGGGTACTTTCAGCCATCAGTGATGTGGAAGGAATTGAGTGGACTCATTGAAGGAACGGAGAAGAGCTGAAGGCTGGTCAGGATGTACAAGGTGGTGAATTCAGAGGGAGGATGGAGTATGTTTGGCTGCCTATTAACTAGGCCATCAAATAAGAAGAGGAAGAAGGCATATTGTAAGAAAATTCAGAGGGTTAGGAGCGGAACGGAATCGGGTAGGCAGACTGAGTTTTGAAGGTCTATGGAGGTGGTAGAATTTACTTTCGGAGGAGTTGGTGAAGGGAGTTGGAAAGTTCAGGATAGTTTGGTAAGTGATTGAGGAAGCAGTCATAGCTTGCCATCGGGCAAATGCCCAAGTTCGAGTGAAATTGTTATCACATCTAGGGTTTGATTTGTTCTAGGATAGTGGTTTAATTGTGCTTGAACCCACATTGTAATACTAAATTGGTTTTGTGATCTTCCTTCGCAGTCGGAACATTGAGCATCACAATATTATTAAATTCCAGTATTTACTGCTGGCAGTGGAGTACAATATGTTCTGCTGTGGTGAATCACTTGGGAATAACTGCCAAGCATGCACCATTTATTATGAATGATATCCAACCTGCATGTTACAATTGAAGAACCTATATGCCTACAGCCAACAATTCCAGCATCTGGTGGAAAGTAGCCATCTAACAACGGCTGATTGTAGTATTCCACATATATTTGCGCGCCGTAACAGGAGGAGCGGATATTACCAAATTTACTTGCATAATCACTTTGTGTTTTTCATTAAATTTTTAGGGAAAAAATGGAGTGCTATCATGAAGTGTTTTCAAAAATAATAATTTTTTTCCTTTAAGTATTTCTTTTTGGTGTAAAATAAAATGTAAATGTACACATTTTTCTGTATTTGCTCATTTGTAGTGTGACCTTTTCTCCAAACATAAAGGAAAATATTTTTGGGGTGCATGGTAAATATGGAAAAAAGACCAAAAAAATCTCGTTCTTCCATTCATTTGCATCACCAATAATGTCGCCTGTTTAAAAATATAGGTGTTGCCATTATGGGGGATTTTTTAAAAGACTTCTTTAAGTCGTTCAAAATAATGGTGCGAGCGTTACGCGATGGTGGCTATTGAGTTATGTGATTAAATGTGGTATATGCGTTACAAGTGTAAGATGAATAGCAACCGCACATGACATGCCACTCTCTCATCTGGACAGCCTACATGAACAGTTGCTGTGCCGTTATCACATACATGTTCAAGAACTTCTGCTAGAGGTTTGTCCTATTAGAGTGGAACGTAACAAGTGGCTGTGTGCAGCAAGGAAACTTGCGCTCCACCTGTGTGTTATTGACAGTTTGTTTCAGAGAATATAGGCCTAGTACATGAATCAAAGCAAAATGCATCAATTAAAAACTTCAGGTTTCTCAAAGCAAATATACAAATAAACCAGACAGAAAATTTTTCCACAGTGACATATTTTTAGGGAACAGTCTCTGATGCTGAAATCTCATCTACATATTTCCTGCATAATAGATTACACTTAAGGCCATGCCCGGTAGTTTTTTTCACGCTGGTGCAAAAAACTCAAAAAGTTTTCAACCAAATGGGTTGAAAAAAATTGAGAGCGTGTGAAGTCATACTACGCACAATTATATGTAGGCTTTAAAAAAAATGAGTCGTTTGCCAGTAAAAAAAATATATTTTGTACCATTTTGGCTCATTTTCATGCTAAAATATGTGATACTTTGGGTGCAAGAAACTGAAAATACATTGTGTTCATTGCAACGGAAAAATTCAGATAGAAACTTTGATGTATTAGTGACAAAACAATGTAGCGATTTTGTGATAGAGATATTAGTTCATTTTGGAAAAATTATTTTCGAAATCACTGCAAAACTACCAGGCATGGCCTTAAAGAATTCATCACTCTGAGAAAATATTTGCTCTCAAAGTTTGCATTATCTGGAGTTAACGATTTATAGTTTTTTTATATTGGCTTCCAGACGCCTGTAAAGATTGATTGATATTATTAATGTTTATTTACCTATACACCATGCACACTCATGTTCTGCATTTACTAGTTACATAAACACATTGAGCAATGTTTTACGGTAGTATAGTATACCGAGCGTGGTGGAGCAGTGGTAAAACACTCGCCTCACATTTGGGAGGATCCGGGTTGGATCCCCGGCTCCGGCCATCCTGATTCCCGTTTTCCAGGGTTTTCCGAAATCGCTCCAGGCGAATGCTGAGATGGTTCCTTCAACAGGCCATGGCTGATTCGTACCCCCGTTCCTCCCATGTTCCTCTATCGAGGCCTTGTGCTGTTCGAGGGCATGTGAAAACAACTAAATAAAAATAAATTAAATAATATCATTGGCCTTTCATTCTGGCAGACCCGGGTTTGAATCTTGGCTCTGGCCCTAGTGATTTCTGATTTACTGTGATATATGGTTTCCTGAAATCCTTCAGAGTGAATGCTGGTGTGTAGAGTTCAGCTGGTTTGATAAATACTGAGTGTAAATCTATGACAAATTTAAGCATCTTTTCACTCCTTTATGGTTCGAATTTAGAAAATACTCAACATTTTAGACATTCATATAGCAGACATTGAAGTGAAAATCTCGATGATAACCCATTATTTACAACACATTTAACCCATTCACGGCTCTGAGCACAAATTCAGAAAAATTGTGAAATAAGTTTTGGTTTATTTAGGTAATCATCATCTTGAAACGAAAAGCAATTATATGTCTCAACTTTTTAAAGACTTTTATCTAAAACACATTCCATGTCTTTTCATCTCCTTAGAGATCAAATTTAGAAAACCCTTGATCATGCTGTGGGCTCTTTCATGGGAGTTAAGTTTCGTACATTGAAGTGAAACTGAGATGATAGTCCGTTTGGTGAGAGATTTATTAATAATTAATTAAAAACAATTTTCACTCCTTTCATTACTTTTCACCCCTCTAGGTGTAAAATTTCGAAACTGAAGACATTACTTTTGATGTTTTTAAGTTGACATAATTTTTTTAAAAATATCTCGTTAGAATCTGAAAGTTCTACATGTTCAATAGAGGTTTGTTGTTGAGTAATTAACCACTTTTTTTTTATCTAATTGAGGATGAATTTGGAAACATTTTAGAATGACATTTTTGGTATTTACATAAGTATCATCCGGAGCATTTTCAATATTTTGACTTGTTCAGTGGATGTAAAGCAATAACCAAAACACATTTCACGTCTTTTCACCACCCACTCTCCCCTTCCAGAGGGTATCAAATTTTAGAAAAATTTTGGAATACTACTTTAGACATTTGTGTAAGTAACAATGCTGAATGCTGAATTATTTTCGAGCATTTGCATAGTCGTAGTTTGAAAAGAAAATGTAAGTCTATGTTGTGAAGAATTTTCTTGATATCTACGAATAATTGAAAATACATTTAATGTTTTTTAACCTCTTTAAGGCGGCCGTCTACCCCACGCTTCAAATGCGTTGCAGTATGTTCCTAAACAGGTTTTTTCTACGAAAAGATTTGACGTGTGTCCATTGTGCTAACGTACAAGCAGAAAACAAACTTCAGACAAGGTCGGAACCTCTTTGTTAAGATGACACGCTCATAAAAAAATTCTGTTTCCAAGCCCTCCAACATGGCTAAAAATGGCCTTTTCAGACTTCCATACTTCAAAATGTACTAACCGAATATGTCTAAAACTCAGATTGCGACCTGCACTGAACTTAGCTGCAGACTCTCCACCAATAAAATTATATGGTCACTGCTTAGTGTCCCATAGTAAAAACCATACGGCTGGAAACTTACACGCTAGTTCATCCCTTGTCTTTTTGAGGTGACACAGCATTTGATGCATTCTTCAAGGTCGACCTTTCTGTGCTGTCGTTTTTGAGCCTCTCATGCGCGGGTAGGCGGCACCCTTAAGTGTTAAATTTTCAAAAATCCTGAAATTTCTTGGTATGCATTTGTATGAGTGCCCCGTGGTATTAAAAATCATGATGATAGCATGTCAGGTTCGAGCTAGATTGACTATTAATTGGGAGAAGAAAAAAAACTTTTCACGTTTCAAAAACCACTTTTTAGTGCTTGCCTACGGCCTGAGGGAAACGCACACAAAAAATTTCACGCTTCTAGGTCCAGCAGTTTGGTCTGTGGATTGTTATATCAGTCAGATAGGAGACTTTTAAACACACGCAAACGGTTAGTCGAGGGGCAATAAAAGTCAGCTCCACATTTTTTTAACCAGTGTCTGTGATTTTAAGGGCATTGTCAGCAGAAATGTTCGTTTTTTATTTTTACATTTGTACCAGTTATTTTTTCATAATTTTAGGCATATATAATGATTAAATTTTGCTCTTAAGAAATTTTATGACCCATAGTTTTTGCGTAATGACTTAAACGCAAACATTTTTATGTTACAGTTTTATGTAGACCACTAAAATCACCAAACACAAAAAAAAATTTCTGTGATTATCTATGTTGTATGCTACGTCTGCTATATAAAACAGAAAATAAAATATTTTTCTATTGGAAAAAAAAATTGTTGAAATTTAAAAAGTTCAAGTTCGTGTAATTTAAACAAGGAATGTTTGTCACAAGCCTTTGACATTCAAGCAGAGAAAAAGAACATTGCACCATCGTCCGCACTTAACAGCAATGAATTTGCTCTCCTAGCAGCCAGCCGGACTTCCGGTTCGAAGTCTCTACTGATACACCCATGCAGCAGCGTACAAACTTCCTCCTGTCTCACCAGTACCAAGACAAGCTTGGGCACATCAGAAAATCCTACTTGTATACTCAGATGGCATTGCACCATCCACCCACCACAGACTCACCAGTCACCATTACAGAACTTGCACAGTTCATAAACATCACATACCATTTACATAAAGTGTACTATCATAACAGCTTTGAGAAATATTTGGGGATGACCCACTGTTCATCTTAAAGAACTGCTTTACAGTTGAGACAGGATTCATGAGAGTATAGGTTTTGAACTTTCGTACCTTATATGTTTGGGCCTATCACAATCCATGTGTAAGGTAAGGTATCAGCACCAGTTAGGTATCCCAACATTTGAGTGTTCAGGGACGGATTATTTGAACCTCATTGTCGAACAAACCTGTTGACTGGTACCACTTACCATAACTTAGTGGCAAACATTTAACATGTTTTGGTGTAGAAAGTGTCATAGCATGAGAAATTAGAGATGGTTTTCATGCAAATAGGACATAAGTATTGATTGTGCAATTTTACGAATTCAATGACCTGCATGTTAGAATCAAATATCCTATGCATACTCAAGCACTTTCTATTTATTCATTGTCTGCTGTTCCACTGAGTAGCAGCTAGTGGACAAATGGACGGGGCTTGAGTATGCACAGGATATTTGATTCTAACATGCAGGTCATTGAATTCGCAAAATTTCACCATCTCTAGATATCAGCAAACTTTCAGTTTAGAGTTAAAAACTTTTTCTACGAGATTAGAGTTTTGAGTTTTGACCAGTCCATTGCTGTGGCGGTCTTGTTTCCGTGACTTCAACCCCTAAGTTTTTTTGGTTCTAGGACCGTATGAAGTGTGTTACAGATGAGATTTTAGAAACGATGTTTTGTAGACATTTATTTCTTTTTTGTTGAGATCTCTCTCTTCATGCAGTTGAGCACACTTTTATCTGAACAGTCTACGTGCACTGGTAATTATTTTTATTATTTATTAGTATCACTAGTAGTCTCACACAGCAACTTGCATAGTGAGCACATTTTCCTTCACATTGCACTTTAACTGATAGGTATTCTCCTTAACCCCTTCAGTGTCAGGTTTTCTTCTTACTGTGTTTGCTAAAAATATTAAAAGCTTTTAAACAAATTAAACATAAATATATATTTTAGGCAATAAAAATTGTCTCAAAAGAAAAATATAAAAAATATTTTTTTAAATTTTTTTTTCCTTGCTTATCTACAGCCCGGTATATCTCGGGCAAATGTCTTAAGGGGTTAAACCTGGTCTTTATGTTTAAATGTTGCATGTGATGTTCTATTTTAAAAGTTTGTGTAAAGTTTAGCAACCTTATTTTTTATTTTGGCTGATATAATTTCCATGACTTTATTTCCTTAGTTATTAAGTAGTAAGCAATCCATAGTGTGCACTTATTTATGTGTTAAAAAACAATTGTTTTTTGTGTCTGAGACACAATTTTGCACCTTTTTAGAATTTAAGCCTGGTTTTCATTGGTATTGGTGAGCCATTCTAGAATTTCACTTTTCATTTTGTTTATTAAATGCATTTAACTCGTGAAAGCTAACACACTGGCTATAGTACAAATAAGTATAGCTAGCCTGTGGACACTTGTGTTTCTGAACATAAATAACATAATTGTTTTATTCCTCCTTGTGAAAACACATCAATAGCAACTTTTGATTCACAGTACCACATTAAAACAGTTGAAGCTGTATTTATACATTTGCAGTTTTAAAAATAATGACCACTCACTGAAGGTATGTTGCAGCAAGTTGCAGTCACAGGCTAGAATGAGTAGGTATGTAGTATCGTGTTTGTCATTTAATATTTTGCATTTCTGAGGTTACTGACTATTTTACATGTTTGACGAAATTTAGTTTTTTTTTGTTAAAGTAGAATGTCATGCCCATTGTACTGTATATACAGTAAAGTTTGTATTGAATTGTTTCAGACATTTACTGGTCTCGACAATAAATGCGTAAACACTGAAACTGTTAAAATTTATTGAATTTCTAGGAAGTGATGTGTATTTGTGTGTTGGTGTGTTCCGACAGGCGAACACATAAAGAACTGGCGTGCGAGGTACTTTGTGCTGCGCGACGACGGCTCCCTGACGGGCTTCAAGAACAAGCCGGAGCACACCTTCTCCGACCCGCTCAACAACTTCACAGTGAAAGGCTGCCAGATAATGAGTACGGACCGGCCCAAGCCGTACACTTTCATCATTCGTGGTTTACAGTGGACCACCGTTATAGAACGTATGTTCTGTGTAGAGACGGAGCGTGAGAGGTATGTTCCCTCTAGTGTTCCGCCACTCTTTCTTCGATCATTTATAGACACCATTTGAAAAGAATACAGTAACTATATGTAAAGTGTGCAAATTAGCTAGTAAACATTTTTTTTAAGTGACAAAATTTCTTTGCTAGCTGGCATGATTGGTGTTGAATTTTTGAAAATTATTGACTTGTTACGTGAATTGTACGTATTTTCATTCTTCTGCAGACTCCTTTGATGATATACAACTTATCAGGGGCGTATCCAGCGGGTGGGGCAGACCCCCCTTGTCCTTTTATGTATAGTATATCCTGTAGTTTATCCTTAAAATATTACACATTTTTAAAGTGATATATTGAATGTTTTTAGGAAATGCCTTAATTTGCACCATTTTGCACCTTAGAAACTAAATTTTTCTGGGCAACAGCTTCTGGACACCCCTATTTTTGACTTGGGGTTTGGTTTGATCTAATTTTAAAGGAATAACCACTCCCCCCCTGGCACCCCCAAATCTATAGCTGGATACTGTATATGATATAAGTTTTTATATGTATCACATAGAGTATATATTTGTGAGTTTTAACATTATTTTCACTGTGTACTATATAAGTCCATTATTTTGTTACCTAATATATGTCCTCCAACTTGAATACATAACTTAATTAATACAGAGAATACAGTTTAACAGCTGTAAAGTGGATCAGAACTGTGACCTATGTCTCCCAAAGCCAGTGTTGTATTGTTCGTATAGTGTACTTGTAAGGGAAAATGTTAATTTTCTGACTGGACTAGTAAATTCAGTATTTTAGAACTATTGAGTGTTAACTTAGTAGTGTGTGTTATACGTGTTGGTGCAGGGAGGAGTGGGTTGCTGCAATCCGATACATTTCGGACCAGCTGGACTCCAGAGACGTGGAAATGCCCAGTGAACCGGCAGGGACAGCTGGTGGGGCTGACATGGCGACCATCGAGCTAGGCGCCAAATTTTCCGTACAAGGCACGTCCAGCAGCAAGTCCTCTGGCAAGAAGAAAGTGGTGGGTATCCGTGATGCTCTCTTCAATCATTATAGGTGGTGGATCTGTTCGGTTAGAGAGGTCATGTGACCTTCTAATTGTCTACGTAAGGAAGAATGCTTACCTAGGAAACACTGTCATTGTGTTTACCATCACATGTTTTGTAGAAATGTATCTGTGGTGCTGTGATATTTTCATGTAGACTACGATTTTAAATTTGAAACAATAAAATGTTTACTATTTGGTTTTAATTATTTTCCAATTTTAAATAGACCCAGAAATGACGAACAACTTCCACCATCCTGTCACTTAATTCCTAGATGTACAGCAATTTCTTGTAATGTTCAGTTTCCCAAGAGCAAGAAATGGTGGAAATTCATGGTAGGTTCTGCACACAGATTCTAACTTAGGTTCAAAGTGATTTTGTGTTTGACATTTTATTTAAATTTTTTTGGCCTTTTTTTAATTGCCTGGTTGTGTTAGCAAATCCTAATATTTTCGCTTATTTTGTACAGTATTAGTATATTAAGCTTATACAATAGGCTAAGATTAGAATCACAACACAGACAAAATGCTATTTTAAATTTCTATATTTTAATGGTTTGTGTGTATTAATAAATGTTGCTTAAAATTCCTCAATACAGATGTTCCACGATTTACCGCATTCTGATGACTGGCTCAAATAAATGTGTTTTTACAGAATTGAAAACAACAACACTACTCTTCAATCTTCAGTCAAAAAACTGCTTAAGTAATTTAGCTTCTGTTGACTTTGCGGTCCATACAAACAGCAATGTGTGCAAGAATTTCCGCTGGCAAAGTTACATCAGTGAATTGTGAGGTGATGTGGTTGTTGCAGACGCTGGAGAATTTTGAGTTCCTGAAGGTGCTGGGGAAGGGCACATTTGGCAAGGTGATTCTGTGTCGTGAGAAGGCGACAGGACACCTCTATGCCATCAAGATTCTCAAGAAGGAGGTGATAATCCAGAAGGACGAGGTGGCACACACACTGACTGAGAACCGCGTCCTCCGCACCACCAGCCACCCGTTCCTCATTGTGAGTCCGAACCTCTCCTACACTAACATTGTGCATGTGTATACACAGTACCGTCTTTCTTCCTGCTGATTGTTGCTGGCTAAAGTGTTCTTTGCCGAATAAAGCAGAGTGTTTCAAAGTTACATTTTGAAATTTGTGACTTCTTAAAATTGTGATAGCAATAATTTGACCCCCATTATCCAGAAACGGTTTTGCCATTTATAATTTTCACCCGCCAAGACATGTTTAGAAAGTTTTATTTTCTAAGGCAATAAGAATTTCCTATTTTACATTTATAAGAACATTTTTGGGCATAAACACGTGATTAATGTCTTCAGACTCCACTCTCCTTGCTCCTACTATGATCTGTTTATTTTCCTAAGGACAACACTTTTTGTGATCAACCACATTTACTCTCCCCAAAAAAAAAAAAAATTAGAATTTCTCAGTAAAATGTTTTTCGAAATTAGGCATTGATGTTGTTTGAAAATTAGGCATTGTTAAAATGATCTACATGTTTAAATAATTTTTTGGTTTTATGATAAGTATATTACAACATTTTTATAGTTATGTATAGTGGTATGTATAATTCTGAATTGGATTTCATTGTTTAGCTAACTAATTACCAGTTTGATTTGTAATCTGTCTAATAAATGTGTTAACTGCAAGTTTTTGGCTTTTGTCTACATTTTATTGATCAATATATTTTGCAGTATACAATGAAAACACTGAAAGTAAATCTCCACTTCTAATTTGAAAATACAGCTTTTGGCATTTTCAAAATGCCAAAATTTTCCAGTCCCTGGTAATAATGATCACTGTTGCTATATGCTTTGAGAGGCAAGGACTAAAAGAATTAGCGAGTGTACAGTATTAATTAAGGACAGCTTCTGTGGGATTGATAGTTGTATATAATGTGTGTTCCACTGTTGGCAGTCCCTCAAGTACTCGTTTCAGACAGCCGACAGACTGTGCTTTGTAATGGAGTACGTCAACGGAGGGGAACTGTTCTTCCACCTGTCTCGGGAGAGAGTGTTCTCAGAGGACCGCACACGTTTCTACGGAGCCGAGATCATCTCCGCCCTAGGCTACCTGCATGCGGAGGGCATCATCTACCGCGACCTCAAGGTGCAGACCTCGGCAACGCTACATTTACATGTTCCTTCTTACATACAATGAAATCACTTTTACAACTCCATTGATTATGTCTACCTCTCTGTTACAACCGTATTCTTGGGAACCTGAAAGCTTGTAATAGGGAGTTTGCTGTATTTATTATGATACTGTATTTTCCTGCATACAAGACCACTATTTTTTTTTTTTTTTTTTTTTTTTTTTTTTTTG
>PNEQ01023695.1:0-36408 GCA_003012365.1 Medauroidea extradentata | reverse complement strand
TCTACAACATACACACCAAATGATGAAAATCATAAGAAAAGAAACCTTAATACAACCAAAAGAACCTATGAAATTTAGTTTCAAATGCTACATCAACTAGCATGAATTTAACTAGTTTCATACTCATACTTTTGAAATAAAATGAGACATTGCATATATCGAAGTTACTATTTGTTGAATAAAGAAGAAGAAACAAAACTGTAAAGAATAACGATGCATTTTACCCTTTTCAAATTCATTGTGAGACATGGAAACAATTTGGCCAATGATTGAATACCCAACAAATCAAAAATTATTTTTCTTTATATTCAAACTAGCTCAGTCGGTACACAATAATTAATAGGCATCTGGGTCGGCAACAAATTTATACAGTTAATTTTAGTGATAGCCTCAAATGAATGTTCGCCTGAATTTCCAGCAAATAAACTTAGCACAGACATATTTACAAATACCATACTCTGGTTTTACCAAATAAAGTTCTTCTTAACTTGCTTCATGCAGGGTTTTTCGTTCTTCCAGAAAATACAATTCTTCTTATTGTTACCTTCCATTTTTTTCAATAGCCATTACATAGAATAATATACTTAGATAAGCTAAGCAAAACCCTTCAAACTTCAGATATAAAACAGCATTTAAATGTGACTCCAAAGCAGTTAAACACTAAATTGATCTCTTAGCTTTTCCCTTAGAGTAACTATAGGGTAGAGGGAGTATCCTCTATACAGCTGCATACGAAATTGTGTGTTCAACATGTGTCATGTGACTTTAGTGAAATATGCGCGGGAGATTTGAAATAACACTGAGAGAAAAGATAATAATTGCTTAGTAATCACAACCATGTTAGGTTTCTTTTGTACCATATGAACATACGAACTAAGGAGAGCATACAACCATATTATCGCATAGTACAATTGCGTAGAAATTTCAGAACGACAAATGTAAACAATGTCTGCCACGTTACTGTTTTCCTTAACCCAGCTGTTTTTAGTAAAATGTAAATATTAGCTACTTACTTACTATAAGGTTTTGAACCGAGATATTGGTGTCACCACATGACTAAATATATATTCTGGAAGGTACGCTATGAGTTTCAAACAACACAACTACATTTTTACGACGAGAAAACATAAATAAACGACACCAAACTCTCGAGACCATGTTGGAAACACATTTGTGACGTCATGTTCCCTCTACTATATATTACCTCTATGGCTTTTCAAAAGATATTTTTTACATACTAGGATTCTGAGTTAACTTTCAAAACATAACATGCAGTAATTTTACTCCAATGATATAAAAAATATTACATACATATTACTAAATCATATTCACACATTTTTCTGGTATAAATAAAATTATGTTAGGCATATTGTAACACTAAAATATAAACAAACTAATTTATAATTGAATTTGTGATACTGGGGCTTGTAAATACATAAATAAATATAATAAATAATAATAAATAGAATAATAATTTGGGATGTATCCATTACACAAATCAATACACATGTTAATTTAAAAAAAATCAGTAGAAAATTTTAATGGCCTTTATATTTGTGACATAGTCCACTTTTACCTCGCAGCCAAGCATGTGTCGCGAGGCAATCAGTACAACTGGAGTGCCTGCCTAGATCCGACTTGCCAGCATGCTACTCTCTGGCGACCAGGTGGGGAAAACGAGGATCTAGGTACGACAGTCATGTGTCTAGTGCTACATAAGTAGAAGTGGCTGGCAGGTGACAACAGCAGCACGCAGGCATGCAATGACCTTGCAAGCAACTGCTGCAGTCCGGTATTGCCATGTAGTGTATTACGTACGGTATTCAAACCGTACTCCAGCACAGTAGTAGAATCAAAAGCAAAATGAGGGAGTCACCATAAGAACGGGGAAGGTGTAAGGATTGAAACATCTGAAATTACCAGGCTACCAAAGCAGGAAATCTCCGACTATTTAGTTCAGTATGTACGAAAGACAGAAGCACAAGTACTCACGTTTTAGTACTTGACAGATACACACACAAATAGGACGACACATAATCGCAGAAGCGCGTATCGCGACATTTCGCTGCTTAGAGCAGCTTCCTCGGGCGAAGAGACATGGCAGTCAGCCGGTATTCACTTTCCTTAATCAGTACGTATCTAAACTAAATTATTGGGCAGTACATTTTCTTAAGAGGAGAAATAAATTAACAGTTTTGTAGAAAAAACCATAGCCTACATTGTTACATACATTTGCATGATTTTGGAAGTTAATGTGTTTGCTTATGTCTTTGCATTAAAATGCATTTCGAAGTTGTTTCAGTTTTATCATTATTTCTAATTATATAATCTTGCCTCTTATATTAGGGAATTGAATGTGGAGCTGAACATGATGATTGTATTGCTTGCAGTAGTATTGAATTGTAGTACAGTGGATTCTGTATGTATTGAAACCTAATAGATTGAAATACCTGCGTCCATGGAACGCTTTCTGGGACATATTTCTTTATTTTACAGCATTTTAAGACCACGTTCATTAAACTCTCTCGTGCATTGAAATTTTTTGTCAGTTTCACGTGAAACAATGTATAGAGAATCCACTGTATTTAGTTTAATACAATGAAAATATAGTAGAAAACAAAACTGTATTTCAGAAAAATTGTTCCTTGCTGAATAAAATAAAATTAGATTTTAGAATCAAAGAATCATATGAAGCTAAGAGTAAGTCAAGGAATGCAAAATTAATATAAAATAGAGTAAATTATATACATATCTATGTATTTTGATTTAATTATGTATATTGAGGTTAATTGTCTCACAATCTGCCTCTTCTGTGATGTGATAAAAACAGTTTTCTACAAATACGTACACAGAAAACTAAGCAAAACACCGTAGTGTAGTGTTGTGCAGTGAAATGGTGCCGGAGAAAGGCAGTGGAGGGGCAGTGTAGGTTAATGCAGTGTGGTTTGTCTTGCTTGCAGCTGGAGAACCTGCTTCTAGACAAAGATGGACACATCAAGATTGCAGACTTTGGTTTGTGCAAGGAGGACATCACGTATGGCCGTACTACCAAGACTTTCTGTGGCACACCTGAGTACTTGGCTCCAGAGGTGAAGATATTTGATTACAAGTGGGGGAGGGTACATGCAGATTCTTGACTGCTCTAGGGAAAATTGCACTAACGTAATGTTTTTATTGCAATTTTTGTTTTGATTTACTTATTGGTATGTGGGGGAGAGGTGCTATAAAGACACATTCCAACGTTGGTCTGGAGTGATTTCAGAATACCAAAATAGGGATACTCCTGAATGTGACACGAATGTTGGTAATGTTTCATATGGCGAAAAATTCTCCACAGTGCAACTGCTGTTCATTACCATCAAATGTCTTTAAAAACAATGAATAATTTTTATTTTGTCTATACATATCTATTTTATTACCGTATTTGTCGGCATATAGGACGATCCCGCTTATAAGACGAGTCATGGTTTTAAAGGTACAAAATCTTGAAAAAAAGTAAATTACCAATTTTGAAATTCCCGACAGAAAAATATTTTTTTCCTTTGCCAGAAACATTAAAAAATTAGTTTAAATATTTTCAATGCATTTATTACTGTCATATAAACATCATAGTAGACACATAAACAAGTAACATTAGCTTCTACTGCCTTCCGCACGCCAAAGAGCCAAGGAAATGCACGGCGGCAGCCGGCGACGCATGCCGCCATCATCAGTTGCCGGCAGTTGTGCGCGACTTGGCAACGTCGGGCAACAACAGCTGCTTGCAAGGTCATCGCATTCCTGTGCGCTGTTGTCCGCCAGCCTAGCACTAGACGGTAGACACATGAATGTGTGCTACGGTACCTAGATCCTCGTTTTTTCCGCCCGTGAGTCTTTTGCTTGCGAGACAAAGGATGAAAGCATGCGGGCCTAGACCCTCGTTTTCTCCGCCCGAGAGTTGTAGGCATAGTATCTCGGCACGCGCTCGCATGGATCGCCGCTTCGCTGCGAGGAAATGTCCTTTATTATGAATGACGCTCATCAAAATTTCGTACCGTAAATTTTATTAAAATAAACAGGGCGCTCGTTTTCATTTGTGACGAAAAACACAATTCCTTGCAACATCATACAACTCCACAGTTTATAGCTTAGCATTCAAATGATTTTTGGTTACCAAAAATTTTTGCACCGTCATATAAGACGAGTAGCAATTTTTGAGGTCCGAAAATATGTAAAAACTGTTGTCTTATATGCCGACAAATACGGTAGAATTGCACACTCTTTGTAACAAACAACTACAGTATCTTCATTATCAACTGTAAAATCTTGCTACAGGCCTTATTTAATTCTGTTTCATAAAATTTGTTTCCATTTTTATCGGCAAAACGAAAATGGTGTCTATGCACCGTATACATATTACATCATAGATGTGTTGCACTTTTTTTGAGCAAAATGTTTGGCCATAATAGTTTTTACAAAATTCTGCTGGATTTTTATTATTTACGAGGCATGTAATAAAAGTGCAGCCCGAGGAAGCGGGCTTGGCCAGCAAAATGTTGTGACTACACAATCGCACCAACAAAATTTGTTGTCCATCTGTGTTTTGTGTTCTACCTGCAAGTACGATTCTGTAAGTACTAGTGCATCTCTGTCGTGGAGTTGTATATGCAAGGAGTATTTTTCCGCAATTTTTAAAGTTGAGCTTGAGTTGGTATACCTTATCTTACATTTTAATCTTTCTTGCCACAGCAATGTTAAAACAACACTATACTCTGTCCACTCTAAGGTTGCAGCAGAAATAAAAATTGCTAACGAAATAAATCAAAGCAATTGAATTATACCTTGATTCCTCACATTGTGATTGTGTCGTAGCATAGTTACCTTGCATTTTTCAACATTTCGAATGAAATTTTCGCTGTGCGAAAAATGTTATTGACATTCACTTGGCTGGATTAGCTGCAACCTTAGAATGGATAGAGTATACCATATCTGTGGCACAAAAATTATCTCACAACTGAGTTAGTCAACAAGGGTGCTACATTATCTCGGTAGCATTTTGAAGTACGTTAGAGTCGAGTTCTGCATTTAAAAAATGGTGCAGTTGAGTTAAAATTTCCCTGAGGTTTTGGAACAAATGTCAGGGCAGAGATGGTTGTATGGGGTGATGCCTGAGACACGATGGCTGAGCGAGTGTGGTAATATATAATGGTGTTGTGTGCGCAGGTGCTGGAGGACAATGACTATGGGCGCGCGGTGGACTGGTGGGGCATTGGTGTCGTCATGTATGAGATGATGTGCGGCCGCCTGCCCTTCTACAACCGTGACCACGATGTCCTTTTTACGCTCATCCTCATGGAAGACGTGAGTTCCTCCACTTTTCTCACAGCTACTATAACCTGGCTTTTAAGAGGGTGTGGCATGTTAAGTAAAGCAGAACAAATTCTTCAAAGTCAGCAAGTTGTTACTACTTGTGAAACTGAAATACGGTAGAACCCCAATTTTACATTCCCCTGAATTACATTTTCCTCTTAAATACACAATTTTTTCTGGTTCCCATTATTTTTCCTATGTTGAGTGCGTGGTCTACTGCAATTTTCACCACCATTTTTTAAATTTTTTATTTGTACCAGGTATTTTTTTTTTTTATTTTAGACACAAAATGTGACTAAATTTGGCTCTTATGAAATTTTTTTATCTCTCTTAGTTTTCACTTAATGGCTTGTTAAAGTCATATTTTGCATGTTTCCGTTTTAACGACTACACAAAAACCAACTGATATACCAAACTCAAAAAAATCACAGTGGATGAAGACATTGCAGGGTACAATGACATGCTCATAAAATTAAAGATTTAATTAAAATTATTTTAATTTAAAAAAAAAAAATGCTGAAACTGAAAATAAATATTTTAAAAATTCATCAATCTTCCCACACCAATTGTTTAAGTATTGGGTATTCCACCTGTTTCCACTGAATAAAAGTGTGTAGTGTGGCCATATAAATTTAATGAATATAGCTGAAAGTTACTTTGTTGGAAGTACTGTACAAATTCGTTAAATGGGAGAAACAAACGTGTCCCGGACATACCGTAATGCATTAGCTCTTAATGCTGAAGTTAGATTTTGCACGAGCACTCCTGGGAGAGAAAAAGTTCAGTTTACCAAAAGATTTTCAAGTCCGCATTATGCCAGAAACTTTTAACAAGATGACTCTAAAACATAGCCTGTTTTGAGGCACTGACAGAATATTTCAAAAGATAGATATACTAAGTTCAGTTAGTCTCAAAAATTCTCGCATGCCCGAACTTGCGCCTTGCTAAATGCGTGCTCGCCCGCATCTTGCCATACCAGCTTAACCCACTTGAACTACCAAGACGCAAAACACATTTGTAAATCTCGTACGTCACAACACACCTGTCCGTAATGGCGGACCTCGTCAAGCCAAGCTAGATTTCTCTGTGCACCACCCAATGCATTGACAGGGTGGCTACAGGCAGGAAAAACAGGGAAAACCTGGAAATATCAGGGAAATTTAGTGTGTCAGGGAAAACAGGGCAATATCAGGGGATTTAGGCATTGTGGAGGGAATTTTGTTGAAAACATAAGTTGTTGGTTTGTCATTTTTACACAGTACAGTAATTTGATTCATTTATCTACATAAAAATCGTAATCTTCCGGCTGATATAAATTTCATTGTTTACCAACTTCGTTTGCATTTTATTGTCTTCATTTAAATATTATGAATTTACGTTGGTTATAACATGCCCCGCTTCCTCAAGGCTAAATACAGTGGAATCTCACTATAACAACAACTGTAAATGGCAACAAAAACTGTCTTTATGGCAGATTGTTGTTATATCCAAACAATTTTACATGTATTATGGAGAGATGGTGCATTATAAAGCTGTTGTTATAGGACATATAATGTTATAAACCATACTCTTTATAACGAGATTTCACTGTATGTATATGGGTGAGGGTGGTCCACAGGCGAGGCACAGTTGGCTTGGCTAGCTAGAGAGAGAGCATAAGAAACTCCTCCTGTGGATTGCTGAAAGCCTAGCGTGTCCAGTGAGAGTGGTGTCCCCTAGTAGGCCCTACACCGAGTGCTTTCTGTGCGAGCAGACAAAAGGGGATTCAGATTTCTTTTATAGGGGTAAGGTCCACTCATCTTGCTAGAATAGCTTTCTGAGCAGCTTCTTCTTGCTGTCTGATAAGGGCGTGGCCCGTTTGGGCATTAGGCGGTCCTCTGCGATGATCTCCTGGATCCGCTGGTGTAGGAGAACAGGCCTAGGTGGAGTCTTGATCGGACTCGGTAGTGAAAGCTGGTTGCGCTGAATAACCTTAAGGATCTTACTGAGCCGCACTTGTTTGCGGGCTTGGGCCTGAGGGGCCGAAAGCTGTTTGTACTGAGCGCTGAGGTCAGGTAAGGTAGGCTCGGGGCCTGGTATCATCCGAAATTCCGGAATTAGACCAGCGGGGTATGTAACTTGTTCGGCGACTAATTGTCGTCTTGCCTTAGCGGCTTGCTGTCGTGGGTTTTCCAAACTTAATATCTCCTCCTGAGATATGTGGATTTCCAACTCAGACATTGAATTTAAAATGAAAGAATAAAATTACGTTTCACTGGTATATTATTGACTTGTTCAGTTTTACACAAGTTCACAAAACACTTTACAGAATTCTTCCTGAGCTCAATTCTTCGAACACACTTATTTCCAGAATTTACAACACTTTCTCAACTGACTTTACACTTCCCTCACAATTTATCTAGACTACGCCACTAAAATATTACACTACTGATTATCACTGGTACTCTGCCACGTGGGTTGACTGTTTCGCGGGAGCCTCCGACTACTGACTTCCGCTTTCCGGCGGATACTGCGGGCGCGCCTCGTGGCGGCCGATAGAGCTACGCAAGTGGGTGCGTTCCCAAGTTACAGCGCGCTAGAGTGATCGACTCGCTACGTCGTCTCCAGACACTCGGGAGGTAGAGCATGTTTGGGTAGGAGGGCTTAGGTGGCAGGCTACCGCCACAACCCGTAAGGTAAGGGAGAGTGCCTAGAGAACTCGGTAGGAGCAGAGCCCTAGGAAACACCGATTTCTGGATGGCGAGAGGCGCTTTATATACCCGTCCGAGGGGGTGGATGTCCTGTTAGGCGGGTGGGTTCAAAATGGCCGCTGGAGCTGTCTGCTCTGCAGGGTTACAATGAAAGAAAACATAATTTCGTTCGCCTCATGAACAGAACACACTCACTATTATAATCTTATTATGTGTTGCCGTTTAAACTCATTCCAAACAACACCATACATTTTAGACACTTAAAATAATATTATTTACATCAAGTATTTATCCCGTGCATAATTTATCTTATTTCACCAAAGTCCGTGCACGTGGTTTTGGCATCATGGCGTGATTGTAAACAAATAAATATTACGTGAAATATTTTGCAGGTATGTGAGTCCTTCTTTACACACACAAATTATCACAATAGAAATAGTATTTGATTTATAACATGTGCAAATAGCGTAATATTATGTACATACTAAAAAATCGGCAACACGTGGTTACGTTTTAGGTCTAACCTACAAATACAACACAAGTTAACTTAGAAGGGAGGCTAGCTTTAGTATGGATATCATTAAGGACGCAGTGGCGATGCGTCAAACAAATACGTAATGTAAAATTTTCAAAGTGATATTATGATGAATTGTTTTCAATATAAACTTGATACTTGGCCTGAAGAGTTGAATTGTTTCTTCCAAATGTATATATGCTGTAACGAAATGACTGCTGCGGTGGTAGCGTGCAGAAATTGTGTGTATTAGGCATACATACAGTTTTTGTGAGAATAGGTGCAACTGTGTGAACTTTGTTTTAAAATTTTACTGGTTTTGTGAAAGTGGTATTTAACACAAGTACAGCACCAAATTCTGTACCTGTGAGTTCTTTTGATGTAATCACAAGCAATCATTCGGTGAGTAATGTTATTATTTAGTGTAAGGCATATTAAAATAAGATTCAATTTACATTTGGATGCAACTTCTTACTTAAAATTTTTCAGAAAAAAAAATTTAATTTGTTACAGTAAAATGTATTATATTTCAGTTATACAAATGTCAGGGAATTTTTTGGTAGTAATTCTGTAGCCATCCTGACTAACCAAGAAAAAAGTTACTAAAATTAAGTTAAATCTAATGAATAGTTACAAGCTTTATAGTCATCAACCTCATCTTGAATCAAAATATTGCTTTCCAAAACTTAATAACAATTTAAATTACAAAATAAAGTTTAATATTTTTTTACGGCACGTCTTTTGATTGTCACAAGCTGGCCTGCGCAAAACAGATCACTGTCTCTGTCACACACTCAACTTGTGGATGTGCACATTCACTTCGGTGAAAAGTAAAAGTAGTAAAAACAGTTATAATCTAAATTCAACTCTTCTGAGAACTGGGTAAGCACACCTGGCTGCTATATTTAAACTTGTCAACTATACACCCAGCCTAAGTCAAATGTACTAATTACTGTTATAATTATTTTAACTGTTGCATATTGAATTTTTATTGCAAGAAAGTTACAAAATATGCACTAGAATTAACTTGGTATGATCAGTTCGTTTCAAAAACTTTTCTCGTTGGAATGAAAATTAGTTAAGGTAGGTACATTTTCTGCTCATGTAGGCAACACGATGGCCACAACATCCCACCTGCATATGTTGTTTTAGCTATGTTTATTTTATTGTGTATAAAGTTTGCTGTTAGATTTACCACACGGTTACCTAATAAATATATGCGTAAAGTATATGCTTTATTTTGCAGTGCTTTCATGAACGTGTAAATTGTGAATACATACAATAAATGGTGAAACTTAGCTTCTTGGTACATTATTTTTTTTTTATACTCGATTTCAGGCAGAGGTAGCATTTTGAGGTGAGAGTTTTGAGAAACATACCTTGGCCTCTTTTCCGGTAAATACAGTATTCTCCTGCAACTGGATTTGGTCCATTTGGTGGATCAGCCACAACCAGGAATCAAACACGGCTCATTCTTTTAGGAGGGGTGAACGTCCTAGTTGCTTCGCCAACAGTGGCCCCTCATATTCTTGGTGTTAGTTACAGTTTATTGAGGTGATTGTGTCGTGTGTGCTGACAGAGTTGTCAATGAGGAGGGCTGTGTCTGCAGGTCAAGTTCCCGCGCACCATCTCCAATGAAGCGAAGGAGCTGCTCAGTGGTCTGCTGATCAAGAACCCGACCAAGAGGTTGGGTGGTGGGCCGGAAGATGCCAAGGAGATAATGTCACACCCCTTCTTCAGCTCCATCAACTGGACCGATCTGCAGCAGAAGAAGGTGAGCTTCTTGGCTTGTTGCAGGCCAGTATTGTTGGTAGTTCTGCCCCGGCCTGTTGTAATGCGAGCTTTCCTTCCACAATGGTTCGTCATACACGTTGTGGGCAAAGGCTGGTGCAGGTCTACAGTATTAACTTCAGCTGTTTTCATTAATTTACTACACTCCTCTGTGAGCTTGCTGCAGACCAGAAAAATAAGTATATTAACGTAGAAAATATTGGTGACTAGTGTGTAGGTTGCCTATGCATACCTGCCAACTGTCACGATTTAGGCGTGAGGCTCACGATTTTTTATTATTGCTAACGCCCGCACGAATTTACGTAAAATCCTCACGATTATTTTCGAGTTTAGTAACTTCGATCAATCATTTGTGTAAGTTTTCTTGATACGCGTTGCGATAGATCGATTAATCGCCTAGAGTGTGACCGGTCGTATCTTCTCGTTGCTGTTGGCGTTTCGTGCGCATTTGTTTTCGGCCTTGAGCAATCGATACAAACAATTGCTGTGTGTTAATATTTTTTTTCAACTTCTACTACGGAACTCTTTGTTTTTGGTGTTAATGTGATGTTTTTCGCTTCGTGCTGCGCGGGATTGCTGAAGTTAGGTTATGTGATGAATTCTCTGTAAACTTCACTGCTTACAATGACTGAACGGACCAGTAGCAAGAAGCATTACAAAACAACATTTAACCAGGCCTATTCTAAAGAGTTTCCTCATATTATCGCATCCCGGAAAGGAAACAGCTTTGCGTTTTGTGTCGCGTGTCGGTGTGCATTTTTGCTTGCTCATGCGGGCCGAAACAACGTGTTAAAACATTCTCAAAGTAAAAAACATCTCGATAATGTGAAATGCATAGATTCCAACAAAAAATTGAGTTTTGCAAGTGATGTTGGCGATGATCGTGTTACTCGAGCAGAATGTTTGTTTACATCTTTTATTGTGGAACACAATTTGCCTTTGAGTTGTGCCGACCATACCAGTCAATTGTTTAGAAGAATGTTCCCTGACAGCGACGTAGCAAAAAAATACAGCTGCGCGAGAACAAAAACTACTGCCATTGTTGGTGAAATGGAGTCCAAAGCTCATGCATCGGCTGTCCAAATTTTAAAACATGTTCCGTTTTCAGTTTTTACTGATGGTAGCGATTGGGGGGGGGGGGGTGCTAAACTCTATCCGATTGTGGTTACCTTTTATAACCAAGAACTATTGAAAATTGAAAGTCGTTTGCTGTCTGTACCAGCTTTGCAAGGGGATTCAACTGGATTAAGTATTGGCAACCTTCTTCTTCAGAACATAAAAGAAAATGGAATTCCTTATTCTAACTGTTTTGCTCTAGGTGCTGATAATGCCCCTGTGATGGTAGGGCAGAAAAGTGGAATGGCGAGTGTTATGAAACAAGAAATTCCCAATTTAGTTGTGATTGGATGTCCATGTCATCTTGTAGTAAATTTAGCAGCAGAAAAAGCTGCTGCTTTTCTTCCAGTGAAGGTGGATGAAATGCTGGTGGATATTTTTTATTATTTAGAGAAAAGTGAGAAGCGGAAAGACAAAGTAAGAGAGTTCCAGAAGCTACAAGATACAGATACAAAGAAGATTCTAAAGCATGTATGCACACGCTGGTTGTCATTGGGTAAGTGTTTAAGTAGGTTGCTCAAACAATGGCAGCCTTTGACTATTTTTTTCATGGAAGAAACTAAGCCTACACACAGTAGCGAGAGAACTGAGTTTCTACAGAGCTTTCGTATTCCTAAGTTGAAAGATAACCAGTGTGTCGTCCAGAATTCTGAATCTGATGTAGGTGTACAAGAAAGTGTTCATGCAAATAATAAGACTACGTCAACGAAAAAGCGTCAACTAGAATTTGTTGTCAGTAATGTGAAGAAATCAAAGACAAAAGATGTGAAAATGCTCAAACCAGATGAGAAAAATACAAATACCAGTTATTTGAAGAAATCAATGTCAAAAGATGTGAAAACATTCAACTCAGAGAGAAAGATCACAAGCATCCTGTCAGGAAGAGTGAAAAAGAGTTTTTATCTCGAGAAGAGAGGATTTTTATGTTCCTGTCGTGTGATCTGAACAAATCGTTTTGTTTGTTTCTTCAAAATGCGATTCCTGTTTTAAAAAAAAAAAAAAAAACATTCTTCTGCAATCCGCTGAACCTCATATCCATGTTTTGAGGTCAGTTTTGTTGGATTTATTTAGAAATCTAATTTCCAGATTTGTTATCGCGTCAACAGTCAATCCAGCATGTGTGTTAGATGTTGACTACCACAACAAAAATAATCAGAAAGCTGATATGGATTTGGTGATTGGCATTGCAACTTGCAGGTCATTGGAAAAGCTTCATCAAAAACAGAAAGATGTTTTTTATTCTTCTGTTAGGAAATACTTTATAGCAGCTTGTGGTTACATGTTGAACAAATTTCCGTTGAAGAGTGATGTGTTGTTACATGCTGAAGTGGCAGATATTAGTTCAATTAGTACAGCTTCATTTTCAAGCTTGAAGTATTTCGTAGAAAAATTTCCCTGCATCTTGTGTAATGATGTACTGAATTTGGATTCAGAGATAGACATACTGGAAACACAGTTTTGCTATTTCCAAATGGAAGACATTACAGAAGAAATGTTGAAACATTCTAGAATGGACACTAAGTGGTCAGTAATTGGTCAAATGGTAAATACAGATGGTACTTTGAAGTACGACAAACTTGCTCGAGCAATGCTTGCAATTCTTTCCATTCCGCATAGCAATGCGGAGTGTGAAAGAATATTTTCCCAAGTAAAGAAAAATAGAACTCAATTTAGATCTTCAATGTCAGATGCTGTGTTAGAAAAGCTGATCAAACTGAAGTCCTCCCAGCATGGGCTATGTTATGAGCAAGAATATGATTAAGTTTTTTTTAAAAGGGCTAAATCTGCAACTTTTAATTCATTACATAACTAAAATTTGAATGGAGTGGTTGGGGCCATTTGATAATATGCTACTTTAATTTAGTTTTGGTTTAAAATATAATTAGTGTGTATGTGCAACTAAACAGTTTTTGAAACTCTATAAAATTTTTGCAACTCATGTGAATGTAGGATAGGCCTAAATTTTTGCAACTTTAGTGAATGTATCGGCTTATATGTGAAGTAAGTCTGACATGAACAAAACTGAAGTTCTTCTGAGTGACTGTATGTAAAGAGTCTTTACATAATCTACCTAGACAAAAACTAGTAGCCTACACAATGGTGGGAATATTGCCTACATAATGTTCAGGTAAGTTAAGCAGTTTAATTTTCGTGATTGGCTGTAACTATAAAATATATTTTACGTATATTGGAGCCTTTTTCATTTTCTGGGATGTGTAAAATGTACTCTAGCTAATGCCCCTAACCCGTAATAGTAAACTCAATTTTAATCATAAAATATATTTAAAAAAGAAATATTTATACAGTCTGTATATAATATTATTTATGTAAAAACCACTTAAATAGCACCATTTTGCACCTGAAAATCCAAATTTTCCTGGGGGAGGACCACCCTCTTTGTTAGCCGGTAATAATTATACTCCTATAAAAAATCTCAAGATTTTTAAACATTCAGGGTTGGCAGGTATGCCTATGTTGTGAGAATCACTTGTTCCAACCATAACACGTCTATGTACTCTTGGTAGTTCATTGTGTAGTCAGGCTTTGTGAAGTTTTTTTCTTAAACTTCTTATGCTTGTGTGTTAAAAAGTCGCCTGGTTTATCTTAGCTTAAACGTTTAAGGTAAACAAATTGCTACACATGCATCCTCTCACAAACTCTCTTTTGATGCCTGTTACAACACCAGGGTGGTGACAGCCTTATTACCTTCAGACAATAGTGCAGAACTGAGGCGCTGGGAACTAGCCCATCCAGACACCCACCAGGCCTCAATATCCGATAACTTTCAAATTTCCCACCACACTCTTTTTCGTGCCTCAGATGCTAGGTGTGCTAGTTACCAACCACCGCTTACCGCCTGCCATATTGCATAGCTGCCAACTCTTCTGATTTTCCCGTACAGTGTACGATTTTGTGCCTTATTGTACTATTGTACGATTGCCTGGGCTTTTTGTACGAAAACAATAGAAAACATCTTCCGTAAATTTGTTTTATTCGGGCACGAGTTTATTTTACAGTACACGTATATAACGCAACGTTAGCAGTTTTCTTGTCAAACTGCTGTACGTAAACTGTTTTCTCTCGTGGTTGTTAGTGGTTACGTTGCTCGGAGGTAACCAAGTGGAATTTTCCTGCGCCCGAGGAATGCCGAAGATTGCCGATTGGTAAAAAAAAAAACTGGCGTCAAACATTTTGTGTTGGTAGCAGTTGACTAGAATCCACGTAATCTGTTAGTTCATTTTGATATATTTCAGAGTCGGTTTGGCATTTATATTTACAGTTTTTGCGTAAAAAAATAATGTAAATGCACAATAAAGCTAAGAGTTAAAACGTTTCGTGTGTTATATTTTTAAAATAATGAATTTTATGAATTAACTACAGTTGTGTACGCAAACGAAAGTGGGCTACCGGACTTACAAATGGCAAGTAAACGGAAAGCGAAGTCTTACAATCAAGTTTTTTTAGATTGTTACAATAAGAAATTCCAGTGGGTCATTCGTTCACAGACTGGGAGTAACTACGCCTTTTGTACGTGTTGTATGTGCGACATAAACATTGCGCATGGTGGTCAGAGCGATTTGGGAGTGCACGAAGGTACTGCTAAACACACAAGAAATGCTTCGAATAAAGAAAAATCAACCAGAATCAGTTCATTTTTCAGTAGCGCGCAAAGTGACAATCATAGTGTAATAAAAGCAGAGTGTTACTTTACGTCCTTTATTTTTGAACATAACCTGCCGTTATCAGTGGCAGATCATGCAGGGCCGCTGTTCAGATAAATGTTCCCGAAGGGCGAAGAGGCCAAGAAATACGGTTACGGGCGCACCAAAACCACGGCAATAATCGGGGAAATGGCAGGTGAGCGTCAAACTAAACTAACTAATGTTTTAAAACTTGTTCCGTTTTCAGTTGTGACTGACGGTAGCAATGATGATTCTAAGTTATATCCTGTTGTAGTAACTTATTTTGACGCTACTGCATCACAAGTTAAAAATGATTTGCTTGCAATTGTTCCTTTGGAAGGTGATGCAACGGGAAAAAATATTGGGCAAATGTTACTTGGTACTTTGGAAAAATTTAGTATACCTGTTAAAAATGTCATTGCTCTCGGTTCTGATAATGCACCTGTCATGACTGGGCATAAAAATGGTGTTGCGGCTCATTTGAAACAACATAATGAGAATATTATTGTCTTAGGATGTGCATGCCATTTATTGCATTTAGCAGCCGAGAAAGGTTCTACAGGGTTGTGTGTAAATGTTGATGAAATTCTTTTAGATGTGTACTACTATCTAGATAAAAGTGCTAAGCGAAAAGAAAAACTTAAAGATTTACAAACCCTTAGAGATAAAAAATCCGAGAAGGTGTTAAAGCATGTCTGCACACGGTGGCTGTCCTTAGGTGCGTGTCTGAGTAGGCTAATGGAGCTGTGGCACCTGTTAGTATGGTTTTTCAAAGAAGAAGTAGACAGTAAGCTTTCCTCTCCAGCAGACTCATTAAGCTTGTACAAAATCCCAAAGAAGTTGCCAATTAAATGTGGAAATGAAATATCTGTTAACACAATTGTGACACAAATTGAAGCAACTGTATGTGCTTCTACCAGTTTTGACAAATGCCCCCAAGACAAAAATAGGAATGTGGGTCTCTCACGTAAAAGTGACAATTCTGTCAAAAAAATTTCAGATAGGCCTGACCATGATTTTTCTGCTCCTAGCAAAAAATTAAATAAGTCTCACGATTCAGAAGAAGAAAAACCCATTACAGTTTTGACACGCCAAGAAAGAGTTTTTATGTTCCTCACTGCAGACTTGATCAAGGCTATTTGTCATTTTGTATTAAATGTGATACCTGTGTTCGATAAGGTTAATGTCATTTTGCAGTCATAAGCACCACATATTCATATTCTGAGAATCTTGTTGACTGAAATGTTGAAAGAGTTGCTTGTGAGATTTATAAAGCCATCTGTCATTAGGACGACACCAGTACTTGAGATAAAGTACAACATTGCAATCAATCAGAAGTCTGATGAAGATATAGTTGTTGGTTGCAATGCTTCGAAAATAGTGGGTACGTTAACAAATGCTGACAAAGCTAAATTTTACACATCTGTGCGAAATTTTTTCAAATTGTCTTGTGATTATATAGTTTTGATGTTTCCTTTAGAAAATGAAGTTTTAAAACATGCAGAGGTAGCTAATGCAAATAATATTGAAAATGCATCATTTCAGTCTGTTAGGTTTTTCGTTGAAAGGTTCCCAGCAACTCTTCTCATTAAAGATCAGGAAACCCCTGAAGAAGTATTGGACTTGGTACAAGAACAGTTTTGTGGTTTGCAGGCAGATAGTGACATTTCATTAGGGCCTGTGAATAGAATGGATGATGTGTGGTCTTCCATAGGCAAGAAAGAATGTGTTGGTGGTGGTTTAAAGTATGATAGGGTCTCTTATGCAATGCTTTCAATATTAGTGATACCACATAGCAACGCTGAGTGCGAGAGAGTGTTCAGCAGTGTTAGAAAAAATAGGACAACCTTCAGGTCATCAATGTCGGACGATGTATTAAACAATGTGTTGTTGGCAAAATCTGATAAAATGTGTTATGAACAAGAATTTGATGCAAAATTCTTAAAAAAGGCTAAATCTGCAACTCACTTTGCCTTGCAGAAGAAAGACTGAAACACTTATTCATGTTGAACCCTAGTAAACTAATTTATTTTTGTACAGAATCATAAAAAATTGTGACAATGGTTAGTTTTTTTAATCTTGTTGATAGGCCTGTATCACATTACATACAGTTTAAAAAAAAATTCTCAATTCGGCCTATCATGTGATATTTTCTTAACTGCATTATATTATTTGTGTGTGTATATAAAAAAGAGGAAGAGAAATCAGACCAGCTCTAAGTAATTGTACTACATATTTTTCATTTTGGAAACTGGGCAGGTATGTACATGTGAAATGCCGCGACTTGTTTACGCACTATTTGAATCATTTTAAAAACTATTCTATTTCTGAATCCTTGAGGTTGGCAGGTATGCATATTGTAGTGTGCTATTACTTGCCGCCTGAGGAAGCTGGCCTGGCCAGCAAAACGTCGTGACCACTCAAACAATGTGTTTGTCCATCTGTTTTTTTTACCACCTGCAAGTACTGATTCTGTTAGAACTTGTCTACATGTTTCAGTAATTAGTAGCCTAGTGGCCATTACTTACCTTTTCTTTGTTTAGTTCATGTTTGAACAGACTTGATGCTGTGGTTGCCAGCGCTACAGGAGGTGGCTTCTGTTGCAGATCCCCCCGCCCTTCAAGCCGCAGGTGACTTCGGACACGGACACTCGCTACTTTGAGTCGGAGTTCACGGGGGAGAGTGTGGAGCTGACTCCTCCGGAACACGGGGAGCATCTGAACAGTATCGAGGAGGAGTTGGAGCAGAGCCAGCCGTACTTCCCACAGTTCAGCTACCAAGACCTGGGCTCCACGCTCGGCAGCTCGGCCGCCTCTCTCGCCAACAGTGTGTCCATGCACTGATGCTGGGCCCTCCCTAGTCCCTCCCACCGCTCCACTGCGTATTTCCCTTCCCCCTCGTATTTTCTCTTCTCCAGCGAGCAGTTAAGTTCTGCCCACTCACTCTTGGTTTTTTTGTTGCATTGCAGTTTCATTACTATGCTGTCGAGCCACACTGAGCCTTATTGAAGCCTGCAAAGCACGATTAATGAAATGTACTGGAAAACACATTTATAGCTCTCCATCTTCCTTATTTAGTTCCCCGTTGTTGGGTTGATACTTCCCGGTTGTTGAAAATATGTATGTCACACATGCAGAACTGAGTTCTATGCACGCAGCTATTGCAGCATTTGTACAAGTATTGTAACGGGGATGGTTTCATACAGCTAGCCTCGACCAAATGGAGCTTTCCATGTTAGGCTGGCTGAACGGGCATTGTGTCATGTGGATATAACCGAGTTATGTCGGGAATCCACTTCCTTCATTTGTATAGGTTTAGTCAAATGATTGATGTGATTTTCAAAGTAAATTAAAAAAATTATTTCATAATGAAATAATTTTAAGTATGTTGGAGAATTCAACATTGGGGAACAAAGCCAGGCCTTAAGAGGATGGTATGTATTTATGCTTACAGAAAAACAAAATTTAAAAATCATAATTGGAGATTTAACCAAAGTAGTGAGAACTGTTGCAGTGGGCAAACATTTAGGTAGCCAATTTTTGTGTACATTGTTTCACATAGGTGATGCGAGAAGTTGCATGACTGTTTCCTGTTACAGTTCATTTTGTATGTAGTTTTTTTGTATGTACAGTATATTACATTAAATTATTGCTTTTTGTCTTTGGTGTCTCATATGACCTATTCCAGTGGAACTACATGCAGATATGAGCCAAGACTTAAATACAACGTAACCTTGTTAATACAAACCTCATGAATACAAAAGTTCTCATTTACACACAGTTGTTTTCTTGCTTCTTAGGATGCGATGGGATAAATACAAATTTTCATGCTAAATTAAAATTTTCTTCATACTTCATCTGTACAACAGTCTGCCTTCTGCAGAGCCCTGCCAAGTGCAACGGCAGGGATTTAGGATGTTGAACCAAATAACCTTATATACCCTAAAATAAGAATACTTCAAATATGACGAGCCCTACATTTTCATTTTGGTCTAACGGGAAAAATAATTTTCCGTATAAAATTAAGAGACCAAATGAATTGGAATAGTTACTATTTAATCATAAAATTAACAATAAGTATCATTTGGTAAAGTAGAACAAAACAAAAATGTCTATCTTGAAGGGCAGCGACTTAAACGAACAGCGCTACTAGCTCACTAGTATTGGCCAACATTAACGTTTCAGCAGCAACACGTCTTATGATTGGACGAAGAATAGAGGAGCGGCTTCCACATTTCCCACCCTAGCAATGCGTGATTCAAAACAAAAATTCTTACAATTTTTTAGTACATTAATGCAATTGATTTTATTTTAATTTATCTATTCGTACAAAAATTTTGCCGAAATAAAAAACTTACGGTTATGTTGAAACAGTTAATAATCAAAATAAAGTGTAAACATGGCACAATAAGTTTATATGAAGTTACTCTGGTTACTCTGGGTAGTGTATAATTTCAACTTCAGGCATTCAAAAAGTGATTCGAATGAAGATTTCTTGCATATGTTGCAGTGATCAGACAAACCTAGCCACTTGCTCAAGAAACACAAATGTAGCAGGTTAAGTTTCGCAAACACTGTGTTTAAAAAGAACCTACCACGTCGAAAATAGCCACAAATTACGATGACATGTTTTTGAGGTTAGCTTTTACGTTACTGAATCAAAAGTTAAATAATAATCAAAACTATAACATTACTTCCTGCAGTATAACATACACTATAAAAAATGATAGTGAGCTTGAAACTGATTCTGTAGTGCTGTTATCTCATTAAAAACAAGATGCTTGCAAGCAATACTGTATACTCAAGGGATGCATTTGTGCTGTACCAAGATGGTTTCCATAACAATTGAGGCCGAGCAAGTCGTGACAGCGTTGCCATTTCTTAACGCTGTGCACAAAAAATATTCATAGTGTAGCCAAATGTTGATTGAATACAGTATACCAATGAACAGTGATTTTCATGTGCATTTTTATTCGATGAGTTTTTGTAATTATAAAAAATATTGTGCATGGTACACTAGACCCCCGATTTTACGAATACTGACGGTTCCATTTATGATATTCGTAAAATCGCTACCTTCATAAAATCTATTGAGGCCAATTTCGCCCCCCAACCATTTACCAAATTTTAAAATTGCATTTTTTCCGCAAAGCATATACAATAGAGTCCCGATTTTCATAGCGTTTTGCCGGAAAGTAAGGCAAGTTATCATTAAAGTATAAAATTATTTCACAAGATTGAAGTCTTCCGATTAAAAGGGTACCACTGTACGGTAAATATAACCGACCCATGTCCTGGAGAAAAAGAGAACACTGAGCAGAATGTCTTCTCGTGAATATAGTATCTTACATCCGTATCGTTTCACACGAAAAATGGCAAATAATAATTGAAGTTAAAATTTATATCAATAGACAGACCGGACGTCTTCCGATTAAAATGACACCTACGAACGATTGATACGACCAATCCATGTCACAAAAAAAAATTAAACACCAAGCACGGGTGCCACTTGCCATCGTGTAACATTGCGTGAAAAAATAAACATAACAAGGCTAACAAGACTTTAAGTCAAAGGAAACTAAAATTATTGTCGCACACAACATTTTTTTCGGAAGCCGCGAGGTTGGTGTACTATCCTTTGCAACACGAAAATAATGAATAAAAAAATCAAGAGAAGTTTGAAGATAAGCCTTTGTGCTGTACTGTGTTCGGTACTTGTGCCCTTTTAACGATGGCACGCCACGGCAAGAGTCGAGTTAATGCAAAAACAGCGCCGTCAACGAGTCCAATCATAGTCAGTTATGTCGTTCTTACCCGTTGCCCAGTCGTGTTTACTTTCAAACGCTCGCCTGGCTGATGTGTAGCGCTGATAACGCGGCCCTCCTCCCTCTTTTTTGTCTTGCTTTCACTTCGCTTGCAGACACACACATGCACTCTCTCGCTCTCTCACACACACACACACGCACACTCTTTCTCTCTCACACACACTCACACTCTGCCACGGCGGACGGCGCAATTATACTCTTGTATCGTCTTTGAAGCTGACAAAGGTAAATGTGCGTCAATCAACTGCGCCATGGATAAATACCATGAAGCCGACTGACCAAAGCAGCGTCGGCGCCAGAAACCCTACAGCCTGGAGGAGATATCAACACAAGAAGTTACTCACTTCACCAGGAAAAGTTGAATAATTTTCTGTGGTTGGGTGCGGGTAGATGCGGGAACGAAAAATCCTGTTGTGCGCATGTAATGGAGATTATCTTTACCGGCGTTAGTATACGCCAGTGAATGTGAGCTGATAATGGCTAGAGGAAGGGGAGGGTTTCACGTTGGATATCTGCAATGTATTTTTTTCCGCTAAGGCTGGGGGGTGGGGGGGAGAGGATATTGACATTTCCCAGGAAACACGTTGCAAGTTGTTTCCCACGCTGACGTTTGGGAAGGTATGTGGGGGAAGGGTGTGATCTGCCAGAGGTAAGGCATGCATGTAACTCTAGCTGTCACAAGTTATCTACGAAGAGTAAGATTTTGCTTCATTAAAGAAATCAGGGGTCGACAAACTGTGTAACATACATAGTAATGCTTACAGGCCGAACGTTTCTCTCCGACGTGCGCATTCACATTTTCGACAATTAGTTTTTTTTTTTTTTTTTTTTTGGAAAATTTTTGCGATTTTTTGACGGTTCCCGAGAGTAGGTTCGTAAAATCGCTACCTTCGTAAAATCCAGGGTTCGTAAAATCGGGAGTCTAGTGTATTTTGATTCTTCTGAATCGTTTGTATGTAAGAAGATGTCATGATGGTACCACTCGTAATTACTGAATATTTTTACAATAAACTGCATACACAAACTGACAGTGCACTACAAAACACTTGTAGTTACGAATGTCTCATAATGTCCCGTACTCGTAGCAGTGAGATTAGTGTATACTGCCATACTTGTCTTTTTTGTTCATCTTGGTGCAACCCAATTTTTTATAAGATGTTTCAGGTGACTTTTTTCAATACCCTGAAAACTGTGAGCATATGCAGTGTGTTTCTTATACTAAAAAGACACTTGAAGCTCCTATAGTACTCATATAAACAGTTTTCCCACATTTTCATTCATGTGGCAGTATTTTCCCATTCTCAGTGTGGAAAATGGTTTCTGTCCAAAAGCCACATTTTGAAAGGGGGACTGAATCCCACCTATTGTTTAAAATGCTCTATGCTTGTTCTTGGCAGGTCTTGTGGAAGGCAATGTGTTCCTATGTATGCTGTTTTTCGAATATTATTTCTTGAAAGCAAAGAGGAAGCAGATGATGTAAACCCGTTACATAGATTAATGGAAAAATATTTTTTTTTTCTATATTGCCTAATTTTTCAAAGAAAAATAACTGTACGAGTGGTAAGTAATGACTTAAAGAAATTTTATTAAAAGTTAATAATTGGCCAAAATTACCATTTTTGCTCATGTACCCCCAATTTTCAACATACTATAAAGACATTTTTTTTCGCTATACAGTTCCAATTAACTGTCTTTAGCTGAAAAATGTAATTAGGGTAAATAACATTTAAATATTGTGTGATTTATGCATGTGCTCGGCATCGTTGGATGTGGTGGAAGCAGCAATGGTGAAAGCTAAAGGCTGCAGCACTTTACGCGAATGCTCCGCCATGCCAGTAGTGTGTACTGCACTCTGTTGGCAGTTGTCGGTACTTAGAGAGTGCGCTGTACTGTGGCATTTTCTGACGGAACAATGAATCACTGTCTCAACCGTGGTTCTCAGTGCAGTCAAATGCCACACTGTGAGTGCCCAGATGCTCGCTTATCAGACTGGGTGAGTGAAACGAAGGATCCAGGCGCGCGCTGGCTTGGCGCTGATCGGCATGTCCCAGTGGGCCGGCAGCCGCCGATGCACAGCAGTTTTCTTGGTTGATGATAATGCTTACGGGCTACAATTTAATATTGAATGGTTTCACACTTATTTTTCCGTTGTTGTAAATCCTTCCAGCATTCTGTAATGTACGAAAAATCCAACTTATCAGTGCCGTATTTGTTCGATAACCTTGATTTTCGTGTATGACCCACACCTTGAATTTTCAATTTGGTTTTTGAGAAGGAATGTGCGGGTGGTAAATGGGTAAATAAGGTAGTAAATATTTTTTAAAATAAAATTAGTCTAAATATGTAGTAAAAATAATTTTCAAAACATTAAGGTGGGGTAACCATTTTACAATAGGTTACATACGTACTATCTGCTCCCTTTTTTTGTTTTGAGAAATAATATTCTCAGGAACAGCGTAAATAGGAACCTTTGACCTTGAGTCTCGCTGGTAAAAAGAGTCATGATAGGGATGTAAATGTCCTATTTTGAGGATAAACAACATAAATATCTCTAAAAGTTTATACCTACTAGTTAATGCAAACACTTGTAACAAGCCTAATTATGTATTACAATCTGCAAACTTATATGTGCCCCATTAGGTTTGTATTAAAGAGGTTTCGCTGTATATATACATATATATATATATATTTATAAATATCTGTGCATTGTGTATTTCATGTCTCAGTTTTATAGTGCGAGATAGGCGGTGCTTACTGGAAGTGAAGTGTATAAAGATGTTATACATATTGTGTATTTGCTACTTGAGTGATTACTAGCTGTGTTATATATAGAATTTTGTTCCAGCTAATTATTCTTTATCTCATTTTTTGAGAAGGAAAATGCTCTTTGTTTCATAGACATCACCATTTTGTAGTTTCGGTACGTGTCTGTTGGACTTGTTATGAAGCGTTTGTACTGTGTCTGTGTTCTCTGAAGTGTTTCGTCTTGCTAGTAAAGTCTGGTGAGTTTTTGTTTCTACAGTGTGTTATAATAACTGTGCTGTATCGAGTTTATTTTTGTGAGTTATTTTTAAGAAAATAATAGTATATTGTTTCTGCAGTCAAGTTAGAATTTTTGTTGTTTTCATTTGTGTAAGTCATTTGATTCCTTGACGTACCTTACATACATTTTTGGTAAGAAAACTTCATGAAAGACTGATTTTTAGATAAAAGTGTGATGCAGCTGTACAGTGAGGTTTTTTTTTTTTAAGATGGTCTCATCAAGAAGTAAATCAAATTATAGTTTATATTTTATTTTGGCCCCAAACATTAGTACTACTGTGTATTCTATACTGTGTTCAACAGTCATTGTATACACTGCTAAGTTTATACACATTAACAAATGACAGGACGATACAAATTAGCTGACATAGGAAAACATAAGGGCTTTAAAAGTGCCTGTAATATTTTGGATGTTTATTACAATCAAACCCTGATTTTAGTAACAACATAATTGTGAAGAACGAGCTTTGGGAACCAACATAAATTTATTTAATATAAATAATAAAAAAGAATGGACTAATTGCAAGGAGATGTATGGTGTGTTTGCTTGCACAAAGTGATTCAAATGTTTAGTTTGTAATTGTCTGCCATACTTGGCAGACAATTTAAAAAATATATGTTGTTTAGTGAGAATCAGTCATAAATTATGGCCAACATGAAGAAGTCTGGCAATGTGGTAGAATTGAAGGTCGCGTCGTCTAGCCATGACTGCCTCAAACTAGTAACACTTTAATATTTGCACAGCAAAACCTCGCTTTTGTAACATACATAGATGGGAGGGGCCATAGTAGTGAAATTTACCATTTTATCTTGAAATTAGCATTTAATGACTTGAGTGTGAACATTATAGGTTTTTTATTTAAATAAGAATGTATTTAAATTAACATACAGTAAATATTCCAAGAATAATTACTAGTCAAGCTTGCTGGTGTATTATAACAGCAATGCAAAGAAGTTAAGCATCTGAACCAATCAGATGCCAACTCAGGCTTTGCATTGAAAGGAATTACATCTCCTTTGATTTAGCCTATGAGCCGTCACTGTGGATTAAACATTTATCACAAAGTCTATTGTAAACTACCTCGCTGTTTATAGGGTGTGCAACAAGTTGTAAAGTGAATGTTCTACAATATACCAATGATGGATATTTTCTGTCTTTGGAATGAACTCTTTATCTGTTCGTAAATTCGGTCAATGACAATGCCAGTGTATGTACTGCATGTCATTGTATCGTTAATTTTATAATTTAAAATTAATATACAGTAGTGAACTTTGTCCTTGCATTTTTTGTTTACCATCACAATTCACTTAAGACAAATCGCAAACAATAAAAATAGTATTTAGTAAGAGAACTATTTTTGTAATATTGACATATTCTTTAACATATGGTATTTTTAATGATAAAACTTGATGAACTTTACTTAGATGTATTATTTTGATGAAATATACGTTATTAAATGTAGTCAAAACACTACCTGAAATCATAATTTCAATAGTAAATATGCACAGTGTAATAAATTGCAATACACATCTCACATTGAACAAAATAAATTCTTTTTACACTTAATTAATTGGAGCCTAAGTTACAGTATTTGTTACATATTTGATAAGGAAAGACAAAGCAGGCAACCTAGGCAGCTAATTACGTATTAAAATTTAAGAAATACAAGTACTGTACTTGCTTCTATAGACTACCTTGGAGCTTGACAGTTACACACGCAAATGGAAGAGAGACAATGCACGATTCGCAACATTTTGCCGAGCAAGTCAGCTTCATCTGGCCAAGAGTAGGCAAGTACATACTATTGGATGGCGGGCGATAATTGGTTAACCTAGCGGTCAGTAGGTGAACTGTGGTAGAGTAGAGGCATGGAGGTTGAGGTCTGGATTTTGTTATGTAGTGGTGGGCTAGTTCCCCATCACCTTAATTCTACATTACTGTTGGATTGTGTTGAGGCATTCTTCTTTCTGGTAGTAAAGGAGTCGGAGCTGCAACAGGTGTATGTGTGTGTGTCTCCAGTGAGTCAACATTAGTGTTTTGTGTGTGTGTTTTACGGTGGTCTCTCATAGTCCAATGCTGAATGCAGTATTACGTTGGAGGGATAATGAAGCAATAGATTAATTTTTTTGTAAATGAAAGTACAGTGAACCCTCGATAACTCGGACCTTGATGTCCCGGACTTCAGATAGCTCGGACAGAATTTTTAAAAAATTTTTAATAATATTTAATTAATTATTTCTTGGTTAAAAGACATAAAAAAATTGTTTCTGCTGGATTTAAATTCATCACATATTTTAGAACAGTATTAAACTTTACAATGTAGTCGTCCGTCGCTACTTAGCCTTTAATAATCCCACAGTAAATATCTGGCAAGTTCCGTGGGGTACAATGTTGATAGCGAGGCACGCGACGCTCGAGTAAAGATGCAATGCAGCAGGCCGACCTCTCACTTCTTTATCTTTCCTCCCTCTTCGCCCAGCGAGCCAGGCACGCACGTGTGTCGTAAACAAACATTTCAGTGTGGTGCTTGTGAAATGACGATAACTACGGGTTACAATGACACATAAACGGAAAATTTATTTTGTTCTGGTACATACAATGAATTCAGGGTTGCAAAACAAATTGTCCCTGACATTAAAAAGAAAAATTAAAAATCATTACTTTGCATTGCGATGTAGAAAAATTGGTGAGAAGGTTTTACGCCCCTTTAACAATGATGTTTTCAAGAGCCGATGTGGGTGGTGAAAGAACAACACAACATCCATGCCAACGAGCATTAACCCTACGATCCATGCCCAAGTTGGACATGATGAGTCACGCTGGCTGGTTGGTGATGCTCTGTTGATAATGTAACGGCGTCTGGAGAGTTGTAACGTTTTAAGCGTGAATCGGATTTGTTTATAAATTACTTCACGGGAAATAATAGCGTACTTGTAATGGACCGTAAAATGTAAACGTCTTATGCAGGATAATTTTAAACGATTTTCATTGAGTGACACACATGAATGGATTAACAAGATTTTGTAGTCTTAATTTTTCCATCATCACTGTACACCGACAAAATCTTTTTTCTTTATTTTAGAATAAATGGTCACGTTATGAACGAGTAAATATAGAAAAAAATTTACATATGTTATATTCTACACCAAAAAAAATGTAGAAGGTAATTTTTTGATAACATTTATAATGGCCGCACCCCATTTTTTGGGCCTAAAATTTGGTCAAAAATATGCTGTGATTACGCGAGTAAATGCGGTAACTCTGTAGAACATGATTAACATTTTATTGCTTTATAATATGACAATTTGTGTAAGAATAAAGCTCTAAATTATGTGTTCTATGATGCAATTTACATACATAAAATTAAATTTTAAAATTAGTAGTGTTAAAATGTGTTCACATAATGTACAGTGACCCAGAAGGATTGTTAATTACAGTACCGTTTTTATTCGTGTATACGAGGAAAATTGTTTTATACCTATGTAACTTTGTAGGAGGGTAGAGTTAACTGTCAGTCTAGCAGTTGGCTGTGACGTAAGGATGTAAGGTATTTTTCAATGTAAACATCTTGTGTGAGATGCGTGTAGTCACATGCGGCGTTTGTATTGCATGAGACTGTACCGGTTGACCTTGACTACTTCCGCTCGCACCTCTCTAGCTTATCTCCAACGATCATTTCTTATCTCTCTCACACGTGCAGGCACATTGGCTGTCGCCAGCCAGACGAAAACTTTTATGTGATAGAAGGGTGCCTTGGTGCCAGCTTCTAGCACAGAGATAAAAAAAAAGGATCAGCCAGAAGTAGCAGCATAAAAAAATAAATAAAGATCTGACTGCCCACATTGTTTGACATTCTTTTATAGTCCTCCACGTTACGTTAATTTTCCCACTGCATGGCGGCCCTCCTGTAACTTGATACGATAGTGACGTACAAAACAATATTTATTGCAGCCTCTTGTACTTGTAGGAATAATAGCGTACTAATTTCTTCGCGTTTCTTGTGGTTAATGACTGATTACCCCACCTCCTCGGACACCCCTCGATAACACGGACAAATCGTAACTCGGACAGCTTCTCCCTCCTTTTAGTCCGAGTTATCGAGGGTTCACTGTACAATGTGAGTAATGTATTTCACGAAACAAATTACAATTTAATATACGTAATATTGATTTGGCGGGAAGAGGCCACTAGGCTTACTAAAAACATAATACGTATTACTGTACGGTGCAGAAGTACTTACAGAGTAGTACTTGTTGATAGAACACACACAAGAACGGACGAACACATTTTCCGCGGAAGCTTGCGACGTTTCTCCGTCCGGGCCGGCTGTTCCCTGCGGGCAGTCTGGTCGTTGCCGACAGGGGGGATGGTGGAGGGCGCCTCTGAGGGGCCATCACAGATCGCCCTCATGTGGTCCCGATGCAATTTTCGCACTCTCCATCGTCCCGTTTGGACGGCATAGACCCCCTCTCCTACTTCTCTCAGGATGCGATGGGGTCCGCACCACTTCGGGGCCAGTCCCGCACAAAGGTTTTTCGAATTTGAGGACTGCAGATGTTCTTTCACATAAACCTGCTGCCCTGGCTCCAGGTGTTGAGGTGGTCGGGTAGAGGTTGGCATCCTGGTGGTCACATATGCTGCTTGTTGTGTGCGTACTTGGTCGCATGTCCTGGCTTGTTGTGCCTCCCGATCCGGGGCTGCCTCCTGCTCGGCCATCGGGTGCGCCAACTTACCGGGTTTCGGCTGGGGATTTTACCCGTTGCATTATTTACTCTGGTCCGAAGGCAGAAGAGGGCGGAGGGGATGTGTTGCGGCCAAGTGGTATGTTCCTTGCCAACGCACATTCGCAGCTGAATTATTAAGTCTTGGTTTCGGCGCTTGGTGGGGTTGGCGCGGGGGTGGTAGTACGCAGTGGTATGGTGTGTGACCCACCATTGATCACACAAATTCCGCCAGCGGTGACCCGTGAACTGACTGCCGTTGTCGAACAGGAGCACCCTGGGGAAACCCCACCGAGGGAAGAACTCCGCTTCTAGCACCTTTGCTATGATGTCTGTCCTAGTGCTGCCGACGGCATAGGCCTCCGTCCACCTGGAGATGGTGTCGGTGACAACCACGATGAACTGTTTCCCTTGGGCGCTGCGCAGATAGGGTTCCATGAGTTCGAGGGCTACCACATCAAAGGGCTCCTTGGCCAGCCGAGGTCTCTGTTGTTCCCCATTAGGTCTGCGGGCTTTGTAGGTGTTACATATTTGGCAGGCGCCCACGTAACGTCTGACCGTGTTTGTCATCCCTGGCCAGTGGTAGTGGCGAGAGAGACTTCGGCGCATCTGGTCGGCACCTGGGTGTCCAGCCAAACGGTCTTCATGGGCGTAGCTGAGGAGTGGAATGCGTGCTTGTTGGGGTACATAGGTTTTCCATACCACGTTAGGTCCGGTTGGGAAGATCTCCAGCAGGCCGTCGACCACTCTCCAGTTGTCGCAGTGAGCATTCGTTCTTGCGCCTCTGGCTTTCAGGATCGTGTTGTTGCGCCTCTAGCACCAGTGCATCCAGTTGCGCCACACTCAGGGGCGTCACCAGGGTTGTAGGCATGCTTAGTTGGTTAAGGTGGAGTGCACATGTGTTGGCGTAAAATTGTTGCTTGTTGACAGGTGGCAACATTCCCTCCCAGTCCTCCGGGTCGTGTGTGCACGTCTCCGCACCTGGTGAGCGTGAGAGGGAATCTGCGAGCTCGTTCTGGTTACCCGGGACATGTTCCACGGTAAAGTCGAAGCCCTGCACTAACATGGACCACCGGGTAAGTTTGCTTCGTGCTTCGCGCATCGTGTGTAGCCATAGAAGGCTGCGGTTGTCAGCTCGAAGTGTAAACCGCTGGTATTCTAAGTAGTGGCCACACTATCGCTAGGCACTCTTCTTTCATTTACGTCGTACCGGCGCTCAGTGGGGCCGAATTTTGCACTCCCATAGTCAATGATGCATCGTTCCCCCTTCTCGTCCAGCTGGTACAGGACGGCTCCCAACCCTTCCTGACTTGCGTCAGTTTGGAGGTACAGGTGTCACGTGGCTTTCATGACGGGATAGGTGTTCACGTGCGTGAAAAGCGGCTATAGTGGCCTTGAAAGCGTTCTCGGTTTCGTCAGTCCACCGGAACTTTACTTGAGTGGAGAGCAGTGCAGTAAGTGGTGCTGTTACAGTGGCAAAGTCCTGCACATACTGGCGGAGCCAGTTGATTAGGCCAAAGAACTTGCGCAGCTGTTCGCGCATGTGCGGGGCCTCCCACTCGTCAATGATGCGCAGCTGGTCTGCACTAGGGCGGTTGCCTTCCGCATCCACTACGTGTCCTAGAAAGTCCAGAGTGGTGCTGATGTGGCACTTCTGGTTTGCGCACGTGAGTCCCACGATCACAAAACATTCCAGCACAAGTGCCAGGTGGGTCAGATGTTCGTCCCAGCTATTAGACCATACTATGATGTCCAGGTATGCCGTGGCAAACTTGTCGATGTACCCATCTAGCACGTGGACCATCATGCATTGGAAAGTTGCGGGGGCGCACTTTAGCCCAAAGGGCATTGCGCAGAATTAATATCTACTACCATCGGGGGTTGTGAAGAAGGTTTTATGGTGGTCTCTAGGGGCTACTGGTACTTGCCAATAACCTGAGCGCAGGTCGAAAGAGGACATAACCTTTGCGCTACCAAGTAGGCTGAGGGCGCTGTGAATGTTCATGACAGGTGCTGCGGAATTCTGGGTAATTAGGTTGAGCGGGCGTAGATCGACGCAGAAGCGCCAGGAACCGTCTTTCTTGGTGGCTAGCATGATTGCGGAATTACAGTTACTTTCCGAGGGTTCGGTCACTCCATCACACATCTCACTAACCTGTTTGTCAATGATGCTCCTTTGGTAGGGCGAGTAGTCTCGTGGTGGCTTGATGACTGGTTCGTTTTAGCTGGTAGGTATGAGATGTTCTGCGATGTTTGTGCGTCGGAGTGGGTCACCACACGTGAAGACATCGTGACATTCTGTGAGGAAATCCTGGATGGCGCCGCGATGCTGTGGCGGCACTGCATGGTTGAAGTCGTCGAGCCTTGGCAGCGTGGACACGGTTGGTGATATGCCGTCTTACGTTGATCACGTCCAGAATGGATTCGGTCGCGCCGGAGCTCGAATACAACGTTGTGTTCTAGTATCCATGGTACCCCGATGATGAGATCCTCGCGGAGATCGTTCACTATTGTCGCTGGCACTCGCATCTCCGTCTCTGGCCCCATTGGAAATCAACCCACTCGCGGGTCGTCATACACGTGCGGTGGTATATTCGCGCACACACGTAGCATCGTTCCGTGATCCCTACGGTGTTGTCACATTCCGTGGCGTCGCACTCCACTGTTTCACGAGTGTTCTGTTTGAGGGTGAAGTCCGTGGGTGTGCGCAGGTCGTCTTGCGCGAGCGTGCACTGTGTGCATCGGAATTGTCCGTCCCGACTTAGCAACTGCTCCGTCATGCAAAGTGATGCGATGAGAAAGTCCTTACCACACAGCGCACAGGACGCCAGGTCTCGGCTTGTTCCCTCGCATGCGCTGCGCTCGCTGAGAGTGGAAGTGTTGGATAGTATTGCCGGTAAGCAACGGCAAATATTATTTGTAAGGTCGTACTTGGCAAATGGGTCTGGTGCTCTTATCTTGCGACAACGCGGGCACGTCTCAGCTGTCCATACCTCCATTGTAGGCCGCAGGCCGTTACCGTACGCGGTGGTCTGGCGCGGCTGTGCGGCTATCATCGCGGGAACTGCGGCTCGCCTGCTTGCTTGTTGCCTCGGCAGCCGGAGGCTGGTCGGTCGCGCCTGTATCAGCGGCGCGCTGCTCCGCTCGGGGTGGCTGCTGGGTGATGAGTGGCGAGGATGGGCCCGAACTTGGCCGAACGTGTTCGCGGCTTCGGGTCCGCTCAGCTCTGCGAAGGTCGCGGCGCGAGGGTGGTGCGTGGGTGGGTAGGTGGGTTGGTCGGCGACAGAGTGTCTCGCCGTTTGTCCAGCGTCCTCGCCTTCTCTGGCCACAAAATGGCGAATTTTCTGCCTTTCTCATCCACATGCTCGAAAAATGGTGTTTTTCAATTTTTCAGCCGTTCACGCTCGCGTTTCACACGTTTCGACGGCGCTTTTCTCAGATGTGAAATGTTCGTAGGAAAATAGCCCCACGTTGGGCGGCATTTGACGTTGTCCGGGGTACATAAGGCTGCGAGAACGTTCAAGTACGATGAAAGAATGGGCGCCAGCGTAGTCAGTTTACTCGGACTAGCACTAGAGACTCTTACAACGGGGGTCGTGGTCGGAAAGCCCGGACCATTACCTTATGTACGGACGTCGGCGTAGTTGAAACCACATTCTGTTGCATAGGGTCAACAGAACACCCTTGTTACACACATGAAATAGGCACTGAGTTTAGCTGGACTGTGAGGTCATCCAGGTCACCAATATATAATAAGACAAATAACAAGATGTAAATAACACTCACCAATACGTAGTAGCACGAGGTTGTTATATTGTACTAGAAGATGAGCATGATACAAACAAAATAAACGGGCCAGTGACACGAAGCTTTGCTGGGGCTGAAGCACCAATTAAGGTGTGGCGGTAATTGTTATATTAAAACAATTGCAAAGGTACAAAATTACGCGGGGGCACGAGTCTTCCCCGAGTCGGTGCTTCCCGGGAGAGAAAATAAAACAATTTAGATATATTAACTAGCTATGGCATGAAAACTTGTCGGAGAGGCAAAAGTTGAATCCTCCCGGGATAGCTGGAACTTACGCGACCGACGCTTTGCCTGTCGATACGAAGACTGACTTATTTAGCATGCGCAAGAGGGAGGCCGTCCCTTTGCGCCTGCCAAATATGAAACTCCCCTGGTGGAATGGGAATGAAAATATAGTATTTACAAAGCATGATTACAAGGCACTGGTATGATTTGCCATGTGGCGTGAATAATGGATGAAGGTTAATAAAGTCCTCGTTTGTATTAAATAGTGAGAATGTATATTTTCAAGTGCATTCAGAAAGGTTCTGTCGGCGAATTAGTTGGTGATGTAGCAAAGGTTTATGCTGTGAAAATACATAATTAGGCCTTGGACAGGCTGCTATGCCTGCTGGCTGAATATCACACACTTCAAATCACTCGATTATTGTGAGGGTGCGGAAGGTGGTTGGGGGAAATATAGTTCCCTGCACTGAAATTAGGGTGGGGGTGGCGACCCGGACTGCGGAAGTCGTCTACCCTGGCCAGAGACACTTTATACACAAATTAATAAACACTTGAAGCTAAGCCGAAATGGGTTTAAATAAAATGGGAAATAATTTATTAAAGAATTTTGAAAAACACTAACGATATTGTTGATCACACGCTTGGAAAGTCTGCGGGCGAAAATCCAATGATGGCCTCTGTTGTTGTCACATGGCTAGGAGTATATGATAGCGTCGACTCCCTACCTTGTGACGTCAGGAGACTGCAAGCGACAACAAGGGCTCGTGGTCTCGCCGGGTGGCGTCACATGTATACTGTATGTAAAATTTTAAAATTATGTTATCCAAACATGTATGTTTCTCTGTGTAATTATAATTGTATATATAGATTACTGAAATAGGTGTTCTTTGTGTTTCCATATACATAGTTTTGTAAATTAGGGTTTTTTTCTTTTCATACATAGGCCTAAATTGTATATCTGAAATTGGTCATATCTATAACTTTGAAAATTGTCAGCGCAAATATTGTAAAATTGTACATATCTGACGTGTCCTATACTGTAACATTGTACAGTCTAAAGGATGAAAAATGAAATACAAATACAATTACGATGAATGAATGTGTGCAGTTTGCTCACTGCTGTTTTCTTGTATTTTGTTTCATAATTTATTTATTGGGGGTAATTGAAGCAGCGATAAGAGTTCTTCTGTAGCCGCTGTCGGTGACGGTTCTGTATATTTCACGGGACGGCACCCCATTTGATTGCGAGGTTACTCTCTTTAGATGTTCTCATTTGCCTGGCTGTGGATTCTTCTGGACCCTAAGGCCATTTTTGTTTGTGCTGTTTTTGTGTAATGTAACGTTTTCTTGTACATTTTCGACTACGTTCTGCGTACAGAGTTAAATTAAGTTTTTGGATGTACAGTTAAATTCCAAGGCCGGGGGCTGTGCCCCACAACGAGAGAAGAACAATGAGATGTATAGTAAACATAGAGGGGCGGAAGCGCTTTCGGGTTGAAGCCCAATTGAACTTGTGTCGGTCATGTTTTCCATCGTCAAAACAGGTGCGTGGCAGGGTGTTTGTTAGGGATAATTACGTTTATGTTCTGATAATAACATAAAAACAAAGCTTACGATGCATTGTATATGTGTATGTGGCACGTTAAGCATATAAATACCTCTGTCTATCGTTTAATATTTTAGTAACAAGAACAAATCGTAAATACAGAGTAAAACAATTGGCGAAAATGTGTAGGTAGCGAGGTAACTGGCTCACAATCAAAGTATATAGTACATTTTAAAAACGTTAAAGTAAACATACACTGGCATAAAATATATACATACGTATTATGCATTTCAGTTGTGTGTAATTACCTCAGTTTTGTGTATAGTAGGGCCTACACTGTGTAAGACTTTATAAGTTAAGGTTATGTTTATAGGACTACTGATAAATGTAAATTATAAAACGTCTGAACATATGCAAATAAGCAAGCATTTATGTATACATATGAAAAATAAATACCAGTAATATAATACATTCTTAATACTACAAGAACCACGCATATATCATGTCAACAATATCATCAGTCAACAACCTAGCTGCCCACCTTAACCCAATTTAGGAGCCTCAAACTTATAAAAATAAGTAGATATTTGAAATTGGTCTGTCGCCACATAGCAAGATAACTCCTGACCTGCCTCTCTAGGCTACCTTTCCCAAACCCCTCCTGAACCTTCCAACTCCTAACAGTTACCAAATCATTCTGTAAAATATTCCTCTCACCGACCTCACAAGTATAGACTGTCTACCCAGTTCGTTCTCTTCCACTCCACTTGAACCACAGAACTGGAACCTTCTCGCCGGTGTTTACTCTCCCCCATACACTCCCTTAGATAGGTGGCAATTTAACCCTCCCCAACCTCCCTATAGTCTCAAGTATTGACATCTTGACCAGACTTTCAACTCTTCTTCTGTCCTTCACCTACTATTCACCCATCCTGTTACCCTCTTCGTACCTTTTTTCGTTCCCGCACCTTAAATTCAATACATTTATCCTTCTCTTTGTCAGCATATTCCAGCCTTGGCCATACCGTACCATTGTGCAGTTTGTCTTTTCCTTCACCTCCCAGTAATGAAATTCTACACGATTTAGTAAATGTTATGTTTCGTTAGTACTTGATTTGTATTTGTTGTAAACTAAAAAGTTCGGTACCTTTCATCCTGTCTCATAGAAGCAATCCATAACATAATAATACAATTTATCTGAACTGCCTAAATAAGGCCTATAGTAGTTGTAATATGACAAAACTTTTATTTTATTGCTGTAGTTAGTGTGTGCAGCCAAACACTGAGATAGGCATCACAATATGTTATGGACTGCAGCAATTTATTGCATATTTCATTTCGGCGAGGGTACGAATGTTCTCTTGTGATACATTAATCAGGCGTAGTTGTAACGGACTCGACATTAACTTGACAAACAAATACCACAGCAATCAATATCCCAAAATATTTCTCACAATTCTCATTAACCTTCATTTCAATGCATGACAACTGAATTAGGTAAAAAAGTAATTATTATGAACATATACAGAGCTTCAACTGTCAACTTTAATAATTTTTTGAAACTGCTTGAAATTAACCTTAAATCGGTTTACAGACCTAACCTAGAAATTATTTTATGTGGGGACTTCAATATTGATTGCTTAACAGATAGCAACTGAAAAACTGAACTAAATAGTTTACTTAACACTTACAATTTGAAATCTATTGTTAACTTTGCCACTAGAATTGATGGAACCTCCCAGACGGCTATTGATAACATGTTTATCGACAGCAGCCTAGTTGCAACATATCACTGCTTCCCAATAGTAAATGGCTTATCAGATCATTATGTACAAGTATTATTAATGAATGCCGATTAGCAATAGTGATCCAAGTGCCAAATCACAAATGTTGATATTAACATGGCCAATGCATCCCGCAATGTCTATTTTAGTTTAGCAAAAATGATCCAAGCAACAGCTGGCAAATGCTGCTAGCTGGCAGCAGTTAAACCAAGTGACATCCTCCTATCTCAAATGTACATTTCAGCAAAAGTGATCCAAGCACCATATGTTTAGCAAGAATGATCCAAGCACCAAATGTTTGGCAACACTGATCCA
>PNEQ01023694.1:0-55492 GCA_003012365.1 Medauroidea extradentata | reverse complement strand
GAAAAATACCTACTTGATTTCGATGTGTGTAGAAAAATACCTACTTAATTCTGGTGTGTGTAGAAAAATGCCTTCTTGATTCTGGTGTGTGTGTGGAAAAATACCTACTTAATTCTGGTGTGTGTGGAAAAATACCTACTTGATTTCGATGTGTGTAGAAAAATACCTACTTAATTCTGGTGTGTGTAGAAAAATGCCTTCTTGATTCTGGTGTGTGTGTGGAAAAATACCTACTTAATTATGGTGTGTGTGGAAAAATACCTACTTGATTTCGATGTGTGTAGAAAAATACCTACTTAATTCTGGTGTGTGTGGAAAAATACCTACTTGATTTCGATGTGTGTAGAAAAATACCTACTTAATTCTGGTGTGTGTAGAAAAATGCCTACTTGATTCTGGTGTGTGTGTGGAAAAATACCTACTTAATTCTGGTGTGTGTGGAAAAATACCTACTTGATTTCGATGTGTGTAGAAAAATATCTACTTAATTCTGGTGTGTGTAGAAAAATACCTACTTGATTCTGGTGTGTGTGGAAAAATACCTACTTGATTTCGATGTGTATAGAAAAATACCTACTTGATTCTGGTGTGTGTGGAAAAATGCCTACTTGATTCTGGTGTGTGTGGAAAAATAACTACTTATTCTGATGTGTGTAGAAAAGTATCTATTTGATTTAAAATACAGGAACAGAGAAATATTCGTTTGAGAAAGTCATATTTTTCGCAAATTAAAGCGCAGGTCGCCACTAACTCTCATAAATAATAGTACTATGTAGTGCTCTGTATGTACATAAAAGCGGTATTATTCTTGACACATGTACCAGTCTGGTCCGTATCGCTTACCTTTTTTTTACTGCCTCTATTGGATAAAACAGCTAAATTCGAGGACTACACTTGTGTCATTTAACATTTGAAAAAAAAAAAAGTAATATTATACACACACAGATATATATATACAGTATATATATATATATATATATATATATATATATATATATAGAGAGAGAGAGAGAGAGAGAGAGAGAGAGAGAGGTCAAAACTTGTCACCTAAAAAACTTTCAGAAAAAAAAATGAATTATGTGCGCGCCCGCGAAGATACCCGCCAAATGAAATATTTTAGTGAAATAAAGGGAGTTATTGTAAGGCGTATCACGTTAGATAACGTTTTATATTTTTCGGGACTGAACCTGTGACTTCCCGAATGAGGGAGGGCCAAAGACGCTGCCGTTTTATCAAATAAAAGCACGGTTAGCTGGGAGGATTAATGCGCCAGAGGCAGACTCCAGTAGCTCGTTAACTTCGTAACAAATTCCATCAATAGGTTCCCGCTCGTAACGAAATTCAGAGGATGAATCGGGTGCCATTTACTGAATAATGGAGTCTGTAAATCGCTACTGCGTTTAGCGCTCCAGGCGAGACTTATCGATCTGACGCCGTGAATTACCAACAGCCTTGATATTGCATTTGCCCGTTTAACTAAGTGTGTTGGCAGCTCTGGCCAAACGAACCGATTGATACATGTTTAGTCAAATACATTTGGCAGCCGTGTTTGATCGAGTTTGAAACTAAACTTGTTTGCGAGGTTATAACACGCCTAAACTCAACGAGCTATATAGTAAACATAGAGGGGGCGGAAACAGCAATCTCCAAGGCTCTGAGGTGAAGCCCAATTGAAGGTGGTATTTTGACCCTAGATAAAATGGCGGACTCTTATATCCGGTCGAGAGACGAGAGAGATTATGCTAATTTAAACATCATTACAGTATAAGATATTATAATAATTATTGGCATTTTTTCCTGTGTTTAGCGGAAATATAGTGGAGCTATAAAGTAACGGATTTTATGCGAACGTAATGACGGATTTTTTTACATAATCTTGGCCACACTGCTGTTTGCCATGTTTTCTGGGGTCAAAACAGCCGTTCAATTGGGCTTCACTTTGGAAGCGTTTCCGCCCCGCTATGTTAACTATATAGCTCGTTGCCTAGGAAACTGTATCATATTTAACTATAACAGCAACACAACTCAATATTCTTGACATGTCAGCCAATCAGCGCCGAAGTTTCTGTGACGTCAGTGCAATAGAAATGGTGGCCACAAGAGCAAATTCCGAATTTAAAGTACATAGACGTAATTCGCGTTGGAATTTAACTTTGTTCTCGAGTATTGGTGAAACTGATGATTTGGTAGTATTTTTATTTTACAAGAGAATTTTTTTTTTTTTGTTATTATTAACAAGCCATAACCTTTTCAAGCATATGCGTAACTGTGATAAATTTCAAAAATGTATTACAAAAACCTAAAATAGTAAACTAATGTAAGATTTATTGGTTTTCGTAAGATATGTTAATGTATAGTGGGCCCTATGTAATGGCAATAAACTATTTACATGCAATACTTTTTATATAGTATTTTTGCGCGCGGTGGCCAAACTAGTGTTCGCCGTAACTAAGATTTTTAGTGTCGCATCGCGCCCTTCGCGTCGCGTCTGTCGCGCTATTGTGATTCCGGCAATAAGCTCAATGGACGAGGATAAACGAATGGTCCCGAGCATTCCCGAGGAGCGAGAAAGTTAACGTGAACTAGGCGCTCGTCAGATATACGCGGTTGCTGGTGATCAGTCTCGAAGGATACTTAACCCAGACGTGTGAGGTCACACACTTGTCCAGACCGCGTGTGTCAAGATCTCAGCGGCGACTAAACAATAACTGCCCAGCGCAGTTCGGCAGAGAAGAACAGTTGTTGTTTAGCCACGACTGGATGCCTACACAGAATTTATTTTATTTTATTTACGTCTTAAGTTTTACATGGCAAAATTAAGGCGCACGCATTTTCTTACATTTAACTATGGTAATTATGCATTATAAAGTTATTAATAAATTAAACATATCAACATTGGCAAACTGATGAAATTTACGTTTACAAATGCAACTGTGTATATTTTTAGAAAATTAATTGCTTTAACAAAAAAATAGATTTTATGTAAAATGACAAAATAAAGGAAAATTAATCACTTAAATTCTGATATCATATGATCTAGTACAAACATTTTAAAGTAACAACTTCTGTTAAAAATAAAGTAACAGGTTTAATGTAAAATATAACTTATGTCCCTGAATAACGTTTAAGAGCATTCATGTTGCAAAAATGCACAAATTTATACTTATACGACAAAGTGTTCGTTCTGTATACGAAACTTGTTGCTACACTTTTTTTTTCGCCTTTCCATAGTGGCATGTCAAAGACAAAATCTGCAGGTTACGGGAACACGGAAATAACAAAAACCAACTGAATTACTCGAATACTGTAATTTACACTCAATTAGACATTATGGGCCACGTGCTAAAATATTTAAATACACACAATGAAAATCCTCTATATTAAAAAATAATTCCGAAAATAATGACAATTGCATTCATTAAAAAAAAATTTTCAAAAACAATACAGAGGGGCTTTGTTGTGTGTATTTAAATATTTTAGCTTATCGCCCATAATATGTATTTTCAGTGTAAATTATTTAATTCAGGTAAGTAGGCCTAGTTTTTATTATTATTATTTCGATGTACCCGTAACTTGCGAAATTTGACTTTGTCATGTCGTTATGAGAAGACTTACGAGAGTTAACAAATTTTCACAAGTGGAAAATGTATTCACAAGTAGCGTCTATAAAATTAACACTATCTCGTACAAATATAAAATTGTGCAATGTTGTAATGTGAAAGGCTTTTAATCACGTTGTAGGGGATCCGAAAACAAGTAAACCTATACACTTAAGGTCGCAGAGGTTGGGACGTACCCGTCCATTAACCCACTAATTGTTGTCTTCTAGAATCGCAGTCTACTTTGAAATAGCAAGAAATCGCAGTGGGGAAGCGATGGTGTATGTGTATCGATCCCATCGCTCCAGGGAGATACTCGACGTCTGGTTAGGGGTAACTCCCAGGATCTCACATGTGGGACTCGTGTGTGATGATACCTAAGACAGGCAGGATATCACGGGGAGCTGCAGTTTACTCTGTCGTTTCATTACAGGCCAGCTTCACAATCACCTCAGTCACCCTTATTCGCAGTTGTTGCTATTTCTATGCTATGTCGATGCGTATCACCACCCTTAAAGACCACAATTTATGTGTCAATTTATACGGGTGCTTCCCAGCCACTGCAACCCTAAGTGTACTGTACAATTTTACTCGTCTTCGCCTCCTCTACAACGTGACGAAGAACTTTAAACGTTATTAAAGGGACACCCTGTATGCAGTAGAGTATTGCAAAATTTCATGTCAATATTTTAGGGGAGTAACCCTTACGTCTAGAGGGAAAAAAACATTAACATGAGCCCGAAAACGCGTCGTTACTGTACTTTAGGTTTCATGACTTACAGTGTATGGCGCACGATCATGTTCCATCGTTAGAGGTACGTAAATTTCGCAGATACATTCCAGGTCAGGTTGAACGCCAACTATGCATACTTCACTGTCATGTCTGTGACTTGCTGGTGGCTGTTACGAAACGCGTTTGACTACTGCAAGCCAGTAGTAAACAAGGAAATAATGCGAATTGCTATCGCTTGCTACCTGCTTGTACGGTTATAAGCCAATAGATAATCGATTGTGGCCAGTGGGTGTATAGGACTGACAAGTCTAGGCTGCTGCCAGATGAATCCGCGAAATTGACGTACCTCTATCCATCGTACAATGACTACCGTCCAATTAAATACGACTCGTCTGGTATGGAGCTACCAGTAACAACTGCAATGGCATTACATCATAAAACGATCCACCCGCAAACTATGCACTATGTACTGTGAACAGTAAAGCCTGGTACACACTATTCATGATTCAGTATAGAATACCGTACCATAATTCAGTACAAGTAGCACTGCGACAGTTCGTACCGCAACTATGCTGGTTCCAGACAGAATTCCGTACTTAATTGCACAGAGAGAGCCCGTCCTATTTTTCATCGTAGTGTATGTTCACGCGCATGCATAATTCACAGTTTCATGTCAAGTACGCGAGTAGGATTGTCAATATTCTTGGAATACAAATTAAATTCTCGTTTATTACTGAACATATGATCATCGGAGTTTTCAATACCTGAATCATACAACACTGTTTCACTTATTTGGCAGTTACAGGTACGTCTTATATTGTGAAGCAGTTTTCCAATTACAGGTTCGTCTTGTATCGTGAAATAATTTTTGGGAATTTTACAATTGTACTTTATGGAATGTAGCTACCAACATCACAAATATATTTATTTTCTTTATGTACCAAAACATGTAATTAAACATTGATAGCGTATACACAACACATACGTTTTGCTACGTAATTCTGGTATAAAATCTCAATCGAAGTCTATGGACAGAATTTTGTGAGAAATTGATTAGAGAATTAAGGGTAGTGTGTACCGGCACTGAAATTGTGAATTTTCGGACCTACGTTCACGGTATATGTTTGTTCCTCTAGATGTGAGGATTATAGTGGGTCGTAAAGAAATATTTCTCTGGCGGCAGTCAGGCCTGGGGCAACCCTCTTGCCCTGCGTGAATGGTTGTTCTACGGACCGCTAAACCTGAAGCCCGCGCACAGACAGCAAGGTATTGCTACGAGAGAGCTCGCCAGAGAAAATACTCGGCGTGCTGCGGTCGAGACACCTGTATCAACACCGTCCAACGAGGCGTGGTACACTCAGCTCCATAGAGGTCCGTCCGCAGTGAGGCGCACAGCACGGTCGTCATAGAGATCGTAGAACATTACTTTTGTCTATGGCTGTGGGGGCCGCGGCGGCTGAAACATTCGCCTCCCACAAGGTTATCACAGTTCGATTCCTGACGGGGTCGGTCCGCGGATTTTCGCATGTGGGAAACGTGCCGGACGATACCGCTGGTTGGCGGGTTTTCTCGGGGATCTTCCCTTTTCTCCACTCTTTCATTCCGGCGCCGCTCCATACTCACCTCACGTCACCCTTCACCAGCGCTGAAGACCTCGATGTTAGCACTGATCAAAATCTCTCACTCACTCAGTCAATGGCTGTGTTACTCTAAGAATGGGGCCATGGTCTATGACCACGACCATATAGGAACAGATCTGGACACTTGAATTTGAAAATTGGCCCTCATATGACTGATTGGTGCCACTGGCACTCTGGTGTTGTTTTAACATTGCTAAAATGGAACTACGAGTAGCCAGTTCGTGCTGTAGCCGCTAGGAGCACTGGTAGTTCGACGCTATATTACATTGATAAAACAATACTTCATTGCTAGTGGCGCTTTCAGTCATAAATGAGTCAACACAACATCATTGGTAGATATGCTAGTGTCCAGACCTGTAATTCTAAGACCGTGGGCTAAGGTACAGAGATGAGAGAAAAGTAGAGATGAAGCAATAACGGCATACTGAGATCACGGTCGTAGAAGAACAGGTCTGGACACTCGCCTATCTACCAATGTATTTTGCTTGACCCCCTTGTTGTTTGGCTGTAGTTCATCAAGTTACCGAGAATGTCGTACTTTTTTGGCGCTGTAATCCGGGTGGTCGGACACAAACTCCGCCCACTGTTTTCCATTGTTAACGTCATAAAGTAAATAAAGATTGCTGGAGCCATGCTTTAAAATTGTGAGCGAAGGAAGTATTTCTTAAATTGATTTTAAAAAAATACGTTTTGATAAGTTGTTTATCTTAGTGGGAGGAGGAGTGGGCGGAGTTTGAAGCCCAACCGCCCTGACTGCAGCGCCAAAGACGTACAGCATTGTCGGTAACTTGGTGAACTGCAGACAAACAACAAGGGGGTCAAGTTTCCAGGCTAGTGTCCAGACCTGTTCTTCTACTGCCGTGGCTGAGGCCAATCCCGCTTTGTTTATTCAAGTAGTAATATGGCGTAGTGCAGTCAGCTGTTCATGTAGGTGTATACAGAAACGAGGTTACAGTTCGCAATACATATTGCATAGCGCGTCCGGGTCGTTTTACTGTAATGCCTTTACAGCTGTTATGGGCAGCTACATATTAAATGAGTCGTATTTAATGGACGACTTGAAGTACACGCCCCCTGACGTCACTGCAGGGGAAATACTGTAGGAAACAAAGCTTGTTTACCAACATGCTGGTTTGTTAGTTGGTACTTGCAGAAAGCAAAAATGTTGCGCATTCATAGATTTGCACGCAAGGGTAAAAAAATATTGGTTTCAATTTCATGGTTAAGATACGCAAATACATAAGATTAATGTTTACCTGGAAAAAAGAATGGCAAATTCCAAACAAATAATCAATTTTCTAGATGTACAGCTCATACGGGACATGTGAAGCCAAACAGCTAAATGAAGGTTATGTTCGGCTGCGGTATCCATGGAGATAGGAATTGTTTCCCACACCTGACTGAAGTTCCGCCACTTTTCAAGTCGTATTTATTTGGACGGTAGTCATTGTCCAATGTAGTATTCCACACTATCATGATCAAACTCATGCGCCATGCACTGTAAATCATGAGACCAGGAGTATAGTAACGACACATTTTCGGGTCCATGTTAATTTTTGTTCTCCTCTAGACGTAATGGTTACTCCCCAAAATATTGACACGCAATTTCGCAATGCTCTGCTACATACAGGATGTCCCTGAATAACATTTAAAGTTATAAGAAAAAAAGCACTACCTTAAGCTGGAGTGATTTTGGACACGTGGGGTAAATTTGGAACATTTGAATTATTTTTTCGAACATATGACAGCCCTGAGTAACAAAATCTATAGTCTGTTCACTTTAAACTGAGCACTGCCTAGCATTTTTAATATTTAAAAAAATATTTTATTTGCCAGATACGTTAAAGTTTTGAAATTGTTGAAACGTTTACACTGTTTATTTTTTGTTCCAGAAAAGTTTTCAGGATAAAAGTATTAACGATGATTGCAAAATGGTTGGAAGAAAAATTTAAGCAGTGCTCACTTGATCGTGAACAGTAAATTTTTAAGGTAAATTCCAAATAATATATGTTCACATGTAATTTAATTAATATTTATCCCCAATTGATACACACAGAAAACAAAAATGGCGTGTAAGTTTCCCGAATTTACCATACGTGACCAAAGTCACCCTCGCATATAGTACTTGACGGTGGCACAAGAAAGTTCGAATTATCTGCCAGTTTTAATCCGTATCTTGCCATACTACCTTCTTGTCCAAAGCCTTTTGAGATGAACCTGGATCTATGACCAGTCACCGAGTAGCGTAAGATTAAATCTTGACTGCCTGCGTTTGATGCTGCGCAATTTCCCGTCTGTAGTGAGAGAAGTTTAGCAGAACGTATTTTCCCTAAACTTCTGCCCGTCACTTCTATCACTGCTCGTTTCCCCTTCTGTGCTCAGCGAGAGAAGATATTTCAGGAGGGGTGGGACAGTTAAGGCTGTTCCAAAGTAAGGTACCACGTTGCAAAATTCTTGATTTTTTTTTTCTGTTTGTGGCGTGAAATAATATTCTTAAAAGTCTGACCACCTTGAAAATTGTATTTCTTTTTCAAACAAAATGGAAGAAACTATGTGTGTATATAACGAATTTATTGCAAGTATATTTCTTTATTCAGGGCTACCATACGTGTAAAAAATATTTTTGTTATGTCCCAAAGTCACCGCATACATATACGTATACGTGTATAAATGTAGGCTATGTGTGTGTGTTTCTTTACTTTTGTTTGGAAAACTATTTTGTATGAGTCCGGCCGCCTGGCTATGCGGTTAGAGCTTCTTTATGGCCGGTAAGCCAAGGGTTCTGGGTTCAGTTCCAGGTAAGAGAGTAAATTGTACAAATACATCCCGGATTCAGGGCTGGCTGTTGTCTGGTCTTGCCTTTCATCCGGCGGAATTCAGTGGCGAACTACGGCAGTTTCACCCTAGCTCAGTCGTGCTTCCTGTGTCACCCTTGAAGCTGAAACAATCTCTCGGGGGAGGGGGGGGGGTTTGAAAACTAAGAAAACCAATAATCACTGTATATTTGTATGTATGTATGTGTATACATGTTTATGTGTGACGCTTTCGTAATGTTTTTCTTTCGTGAGGAATCTAACCTTGAAATTTTGTAACGTAAGTTACGAAATGTTCTATTTGCAGTTCTTGCGCTCTTTGTGTAGTTGTAACCGATCAGAATGGAGGACTGATTAAATTATATTAAAGTATAGAATCAATTTTCCACGCATATCTGTGTGTTTATCGCCTTTCAATTATTCCTTTTCATGTGGACCTTCAAGCGTTGACCATACCATTTTATTTATCGGAAATATGTTTTAATGTCCAAAGCATTTTCTTTCATTTCTGTCTTTTTTTAATTCGGTTGGTACTTCTCCTGCTACAGAAGTCTGAATAGGCCGTTTTAGTCATTATGAGCCGATACAAAATCACGTTTCTAATAAGCGTATTGAATTTTTAAACATACCGCGACATAGTTTAAAGAGAGTTGTTTTCGTGTATGAACCGCAGAAAGGCAACATAATCCACTTTTAATAATTTTGCATAAAGGGAACTAGTCCTGGACTTGTTTCCTATCTGTAGTACACAGACAATATTGAAGGCATTTCCAGACCTCTGCTATCGTGCGTACATGTTTCCCTTCTGTGGTACGTGGTCCGTTGACCCATTCACAACCAAAAAGGTAAATGCGAAAATGTTGGACTTGTTTTTCTGCAGTATACTGATATGATCTTTCACTTTCCGTACAAATGCACTTGACCTTGGTGGTTGTATACGCCGGGGGATGGAGGAGGAGTCGGTCATGGGCTGTACTGAAGGACCATTCCAACATTAGCCTGGAGTGGATTCGGAAAGTCCTGGAAGACCGAAATCAGTATGGTCAGAGCCGAGGATTGTTGAGTCGTATTATGTTATTCACATTTATTTTTATATACATTGTTTTCTTTTTCTTTGGGCAGTGTTTTGTTTTGTTTTAATTGTCATGGAAGAACAGTAGCAAATGTATTTGGTGCAGTAAAGCAAATATTAAATGTGTGAAAATCCGAATTCCAGCAGCTTACTTCATGGAACAATTTATTGGTATTGTGAAATATCTGGCATTTGTTATTCTGTGAAGACTCGTTGAGAATTGGAAAACAATGGGGAAGCTCTTGGCGAAGAAAAGGGTTATAAAATCAAGCATTACCTGTGCAGAGAACGCCGTTGCTAAACTTGCGAGTGGCGACACGAGTGGAGCAATAGTACACCAGAAAAGAGTGCAATTAATGTTAGACGATGTTGATGAACTACTGGTGGATTTTAACACTGCATTGAATGATGAGGACTACACAACACATGAAGATGATCTCGGTGAAGCACAAGGTAGACTAACGGCCTTACTTGTCAAGATCCATGAAGTCGGATCAGAAAAGCATGACATGTCGCCGGGGGCAACTTGCAGGACTGGATATCCTTTGGGGACCTATTTGAATCTGCTGTTCATAATAATAAGGACCTTTCGGGAGCCGAGAAACTACAATATCTCAAGGGGTTATTATAGGGTGATGCAGCTGTATTATTGAAGTCTATTCCCATCAGTAGCGCCAACTATCTTGAAGCCTGAAATATATTAACTGCGAGGTATGAAAACAAGCGCGAGTTGGTGGATGCAACCTTGAAACGTCAATTTTCACAACCAACAATTCAGCAGGAGTCTGTAGGTTGTTTGCGTCGCATGTTGGACAATGTTGTTGAGTGCGCAAGGTTGCTTAAAGTCTGGGGCAGCCAGTCGAGCACTGGGATGCAGTCCTTGTGTTTGTTGTAACTGAAAATATAAATAGTGATTCCAGAAAAGATTGGCAACTGTCATTAACCTGTGATGAATTGCCAAAATTTGAAAAAAAATTTGTGCAATTTCTAGAACATAGAACCAGTGCACTAACTGCAGCAACTAGTTCGAAAGCAAAAACTGTTGCTGGCTCTACCAATAAAATTCAAGGTAGTAGGAATCTTTCAGTTTTTCATGGTACTACACATGAGCATACTTGTGTCAAATGTGCTGAAAACCACGCTCTGTACAAATGTCCTGAGTTTTTGGCCACTTTAGTCCAGGAGGCATACACGTGGTAAAAGAGCAATTTTGAAATTTGTGTTACAATATATAATTTTCCAGTAAAATTACTAATTTTTCTTAAATTGCGTTGATGATAAAATATAACAAAATAGAAAATACACTGAAAATGTAGGAAACAGTTTGAACTACATGAACAGCCTTAAAGGTAGAGGAAGGAACATCGCTTCTCCTGGAGGTGTTACCGACAGAGGCAAGGGCTGGTTATACAAGAGGGATAAAAGTAATGGAAGGTGGAGTGAGAGAAGGTGTAAGGAACGAAGGAAGGGGAAGGTTGTGGAAAGTTTTGCCGGCATGCTGCCCGAGTATTGATGACGAGACGTCAACCCCACGCCAGCCCCGAGGGTTGAAGCAATCCTTCTCCCAGAGCTCCAACTGTCCAAGAATGTCACAGTCAGAAGCTCTCAAACTTCCCTCAACTCCCGCTGCTCGATTCCTCGCACCCCCCCCCCCCCCCCCCCCCCCCCCCCCCCCCCCCCCCCCCTTCCCCCCCCCCCCCCCCCCCCCATCCGTCTTTCCCCTTCTATCCGTCGCTTTATTTCCACCTGCTACGTCTTCCTTTCCTTATATTTCCGGCTGCGTCGATAAAGGGGTCGCTCCACCCACCGTCCTCACCCGCTGGTGAAATCATGTAGTGTTCAAAGATGTAAGACAGGCCTGATCATAGGAGCAGCCCCGGATGGGGAGGGGGGTAGCACGTGCCCCCCCCCCCCCACAACTTCAGAATAGTTTTTAATAATGATAATTATAACGCCTGTAAAATAATGACTTTTTATATTATTTTTTAACAGAATATAACATAGATTTCTAGCCAATATTTTTATTGTATTACTACCGTAGTTATACATTTTCAGCAAGTTCTTGTAAATTTACAATTTCTATTTGTGGTTTTACTAAAAATACTAGGTAATGTGCCCCCTTCCCTCTAATTTAGAGTCACGCTACGCCTATGGGCCTAGTACCATCAACAGTATGTTTCCATTTGTATGTGTAATACCATTAACACCATATGCTACAGTCGCAACGATAGCACGTCGGACCCCATTGAGGAGGTCCCGGGTTCGATTCCCGGGCTCATGCCTTCCTTTTTTCAGTCTTCAATTGTTTTCCGAAATCATTCCAGGCAAATGTTGGGATGGTTGAACAAAGGTCGTGATCGATTCCTCTTCCAGTTGTCCTTACAAGAAGCTGTGCGTCACCGTCTCTAATGACACTCTACATACTAATTACTAAATTACTCCAAATACATCATAATATAAGTACACTAAGTCTTGCTGTGTGGTCATTTAGTTAAACAGTACTGCGCCTATATGCGCTAAGCGGCTCAGAAGCACGGCCGTAGAAGAACAGGTCTGGACACTCGCCTGGAAACTTGACCCCCTTGTTGTTGGGCTGCAGTTCACCAAGTTACCGAGAATGCTATACGTATTTGGCGCTGTAATCCTGACGGTCGAGCTCTAACTCCGCCCACTTCCCTCCCACTAAGACAAACAATTTACCAAGACGTATTTTTAATCAATTTATGAAATACTTCCTTCGCTCACAATTTTAAATCGTGGCGCCAGAAATCTTTATTTACTTCATAATGTTAACAATGGAAAAAAAAGTGAGCGAAGTTGAGTCCGACCGCCCGGATTACAGCGCCAAAAAGTACAATATTCTCGGTAACTTGACGAACTACACCAAACAACAAGGGGGTCAAACAAAATACAATGTTAGATAGGAGAATGTCCACACCTGTTCTTCTACGACCGTGCTCAGAAGCGACGAACCGATAAGGGTGACATTGAATCGCCTATCAAATGCATCAACGCCACAACAAGTGAAGCGCTGAACTAGCGTGTAATATTCCCGATCTATGTCTACTACGGGACTTAAGGGTGTTCAAGTGCGATAAAATCATAATTTTATATTTATCTTAAATATTGTTAGTTTCGTAAGCGATACTTGTGAGTACAGTTTCCTCTTAAAAACAAATTTAGCTCTCATAGTTTTCTCATAACGGTGCGTCACAGTCAAAATTTTCTTGTTCTGCTGCCATGCAAATAGTGAAAACAAATTGACTTACGTAAGTGAAATAATTCACAGTGAAATAACATGCCACGGGCTACGTAATAAAACATTTTTTAAAAATCCCGTGTACTATTTTTGTATTTTTAAAAATTGCTGATTTTTTTCAACTTTTTTTCCTGTACTTTTGCGAGTTTTTAAAATAATTCAAAATATTACGTTATTCTATTTTAATACTTTGTTGCGTAGCTCATGGGATGTAATATCACAGTGAATTATGGTTAAGTAGGTCAGTTGGTTTTCACTAATTGCATGGCAGCAGAACAAGCAAATTTTGACTTGGACGCAACGTTATGAGAAAACTACGCCAGCTAAAATTGTTTTGTAAGAGGAAACTGTACTCACAAGTATCGCCTACAAAACTAACACTATTTCGTTTAAATATAAAATTATGATTTTATTGCACCTAAGCGGTGAACATATAATTTTACTGGTGAAAAGTGTGTGGTATAATTCAATGCTCGTTTCTATCTGAGTTTCGCGTACACCCGGTTCAGTACATTTGAAGTACAGTACAGCAGTCTTAAAATTCCGCTTGTTAGCTATGTCGGGGGATTTTGAATAAGCACGATGTGTTAACAATGGCATTCCGTCCTTGTCCGAAGTGTGTTTTACTTTCGTATGTTGGCATAATGGGCACATGTGGAATAGTTTCGTTATAAAAATGTGTTTATGAACACACTGCATCACATTTGAAGGGCGTATAGGCAACTTATGTTTTTTAAAGCTAATACAGTCTCCTTATTTAGCACGGATGCTAACACAACGGGTTATTAAGAACGTGACCACGAAATTCAGCGCTAAACTTTATTAGCTGTAAAGAGTACTTTTTCCTCCCCTTCCCTTTTTATATAAGTTGTTAAATATACTTACAGCTCAGAATAAATTTAACTATGAAGAAAAACTCAGGGAAAAAACGCAATTTAAAAAAACGGAAAAAATATCAAAGTATTGCATGCATAAAGAAACGTGTGAGAGTCGTTTCGAAGGAACGTATCGCATGTTGAATGCAATAGGACCACAAATGCTAAAATTTAAAATTGTATTATTGATTATACATAATAGATCTAAGAGAACTCTGATTCATGGCAAATGGTCGCCAGTGCTGTTGAAATAAACAAAGTTGCTACAAAAATGTGTCAGTGTAAAGTTGTACAATCTGTATTAGAAACATTACTGCAAAACAGCTGCGTGTAACGTATAATCATTATTTTGAGTTCGTATTGTTTGATGCGATACGGCCGTGGTATGTGCAACTGAACCTTAGAAGAACACGTGGCTTTTGAGAGAAGTGTTTTTAAAACGTTGACGTTGTAGAGTAACTATGACCGCTCGAAATTTTGGTGTTTATGTCATTTATTGAAGAAAGCTTCTAACGTTCACAGCGTGGATTAAATTTTTTTTAAACTCTCCGCTCAAATTGTTCTTTTTACTAAGAGTCTCCAAAGCTTATACATTGAATGGAGTGACCCTGCCGATGGACGAAGTAACACCTGTTTACAGTACTAATAACGTTTTTTTTTTGTGTATCCAGGCATTTTTGTTTTATCTACTAAAGTGTTTGTATTGTTTTATTTTTACTGTGTCGTTTCAATTATTTGATTTTTAGTTTATGTTTTCTGTGACCTCCTAACAAGGATTTTCGAATGATGTTAGAAGGGTCCAGATGGAGCATGTTGTCAAGAATTGTTACGAAATAAACGCTTGACGTGGCTATGACCAATATGGCCGACTAATTAAAAAATTAAGGCAATATTAACTAGGCGGTGTGTAAATAGGGCTAAAATATAGAATTTTCAAACTAAAACATCAGTTAAATAGCATTATACAAGTTTGATGTGTACCTACTTTTGAGGTTAAAGCAATATGGCGGCTGGCTAATTTTTTGACTACCTCGCCAACATTCTGACCTTACGCAACCCCCGTGTGATTTTCATTGTTTTATTGTTTTGACTTGATTTTAACATTCCGTGACCACTGATGATCTCAGTGTCGTCACAAGTGTCAGTCATCATCATCATCATCGTCACCAGTGGTCGAGAAAGCATGGCCACGTGACTCAGTTAACATAACATTTCGTGACCACTGATGATCTCAGTGTCGTCACAAGTGTCAGTCATCATCATCATCAGCATCGTCACTAGTGGTCGAGAAATCATGGCCACGTGACTCAGTTAACATAACATTCCGTGACCACTGATGATCTCAGTGTCGTCACAAGTGTCAGTCATCATCATCATCATCGTCACCAGTGGTCGAGAAAGCATGGCCACGTGACTCAGTTAACATAACATTTCGTGACCACTGATGATCTCAGTGTCGTCACAAGTGTCAGTCATCATCATCATCATCATCGTCACCAGTGGTCGAGAAAGCATGGCCACGTGACTCAGTTAACATAACATTTCGTGACCACTGATGATCTCAGTGTCGTCACAAGTGTCAGTCATCATCATCATCATCGTCACCAGTGGTCGAGAAAGCATGGCCACGTGACTCAGTTAACATAACATTTCGTGACCACTGATGATCTCAGTGTCGTCACAAGTGTCAGTCATCATCATCATCATCGTCACCAGTGGTCGAGAAAGCATGGCCACGTGACTCAGTTAACATACCATAAGGTTAAATTTTATTGGATTGCGGACGTACGCCATTGTTCATGTTTAGCTGATCAAACCTGTGTTGAATGACAAAGTATGAAAACGAACAAGAAAAAAACAAATATAAAAAAATATATATAAATTGTTCGTTTTCGTACTTTGTCATTCAACACAGGTTTGATCAGCTAAACATGAGCAATGGCATATGTCCACAATCCAATAAAATTTAACTGTAAACTCCCATTGCAACAAACATTTAGAAATACCATAAGGTTACTTATCATAAACGCCTCTTGTCGTAGGACGTACTCCCCCGGCTCGTGCCGAGACATAGCCCATGAACGCCGAGTAAGATCAGGTAGTTGCGAGATGATAAGACCAACCAACGATCCATAGCGGCACGACCTCTTCCTCAGCTGCACACGTCGGTCGTTAAAGCTGTACGTGCACAGAGCCCGCGTGCGAATGTCGACCTTACTGTGGGTGCGCATACATACCCTGGAAGATGTGCTTCACCGTGGCCAGCCGGTATGCCTAGTTGAAGCGAGCTATGTGTGGGTACTTCAGCCTAGTTATACAGCATGTGTCAGGACCACGGTCATAGAAGAACAGGTCTGGACACTCGCCTATCTACCAATGTATTTTGCTTGACCCCCTTGTTGTTTGACTGTAGTTCGCCAAGTTACCGACAAAGTCGTACTTTTTGGCGCTGTTTTCCGAGCGGTCGGACTCAAACTCCGTCCACTTTTTTTCATTGTTAAATTTATAAAGTAAATAAAGATTGCTGGAGCCTTTTCTTAAATTTGTGAGCGAAGAAAGTATTTCATAAATTTATAAAAAAAAATACGTTTTGATAAATTGTTTATCTTAGTGGGGAGGAAGTGGGCGGAGTTTGAGTCCGACCGCCCTAACAGCAGCGCCAAAAACCTATAGCATTGTCGTGAACTTAGTGAACTACAGCCAAACAACAAGGGGGTCAAGTTTCCAGGCGAGTGTCCAGACCTGTTCTTCTACGTCCGTGGTCAGGACGGAGTGTGTTCATTTTGCGTATTGACACAATAAAGCAAAGACTCTTAACACGTGCTCCGCGGAGCCCTTAGAGCTCCGCGTGTATTTCCCAAGGTATCCGTAGCTCACCATAAGTGTGTATTTATATTGCAACAACTTTTATTTACTACGAGATTTTGACACTATTATATGCTAATGGAGAACGAATACAGTCAGTTTTAAAAATAAAATCTGATTCACAGCTTTACGCAACTGAAGGGCATGGGCCCGAGTTTCTTCGCATTTAACGACAGTTATTTTTAAAACGTAAATGAGAAGCGATTTTAAGTTATTTTTAAAACATAAATGAGAACCGATATCGTAAAATCGCTTCGTAACTTTGTTATCACTGTTTTAAACTGTAATTTTGTTGAGTCAGAAGACTGCAAAATAGTTGCTATTAATCAATTAACGAAATTTCCTTTTAATTAACTGATAAATTAGCTATACTCAACATACAGTTTGTCTCGAAAAATTACATTGCATAGCAAAACTAATTTTCAACAAAGTTACTAAGCAATTTTACGATATCGACTCTCGTATGTATTTTAAAAAATAATTCTCTCGGCACCTGAGAAAATCGGGCCCAAGCCCTTAAAACAAAATGCGCTTGTTAGACAGGATGCAAGGAAGGGGCTCCACCATTAATTATAAGTAGATTACGATATTTGCTCCACGAACCAAAAAGGTTGGGAACCGCTGCAATAAAGTAAGTCGAAAACGTGTATACGTTTCCCCGTAAAGCGAATGTGGTGGGAGGAGTAATGCTGCCCTGAAAACTGACTTCAAAATTCCAAACACAATTATAAACTACGTGGTATTTTATTGTTTGGACACTATTCAAGGTGTCGTTGCTTGATATCATGAGGTGTTTTATTTCATATTTAAAGATATCAAATACAGCAGTTAATTTTCAGGGTAGTATTACTTCCACTGTAATTTACTTAACTAATAAACTGTAAAAAAAAAAAATCCGCTGACTTTTCCATAAGCTATCACGGTGAAAAATTGACACACTCCGTTCTGACTAATCCAGTACATTGTTTTATGTAACTTCTGTGAGTTTTGGACGGTTATTTTGGGCTCTTGAGGGAGACTAACAATATTTAAATAATGTCAACAACAATACCGGATATGATTTACTATACATAATGGGGCATATGTGTCTTTGGTTCGTTTAAGAAGCAAAATTGTTGACAGCTCTCAGCACTTCTTGAACTCGGAACGCTCAAAATACGTGTGGATGTCACGTTTTGCATTTATCTTATTTCTGTAGGTGAGCAAGTCCACCATTCCACTGTACATAAGGAAATATTATTTAACGGTTCTTGCACCGCATAGTTTTATAAATTTTGGCCGGGTAGGTATAGGCGGTTCGGGATGAAAAGAGCACTCACAAAAGCCCTGCAAAATATCTGTTTGCAGCCAATTCGTATCTTTCCGCGCGTAACGGCTAATGAAGGGAAACGTTTAACCTGTCTGGACACGTCACTTGATGTTTGCGTGCGTAAGATAATATATTTGTGCAGTAGGCAGGAACCTTTATGGTTAAATAAAGAAAGTTTATTTGTTATATAAAATACAGGTATGTCGATTTCAGTTGATTTTATTTTTAGTATTGTTGTATATACGTAGGAAAATACACGCAACTATATTCGGCAAATCGCTGCCAACCATACAAGCAGTAAGGGAACTATTGTTAATGTTGAATAATATGCAGTAATGTCTAGTGATATTTTTCAAAGGTTAAATTTTAAGTGCTCACTTTATCTCTAACGACCTATAACAAACCTCTACACTATATGTGCTACGCACGATACTGGCTTTTTTTTTCCTATTTTTTTTTTTCCTTCTCAACATCATACAAACATGACTATTCACTATACAGCGTGTCCAGTAACAAAGGCATAATGAGCACACAACGCGAATCTTGGGTTAAACTGGAGACGAAAATGTTGTACGATGTCATTTAATATACACAACGTGGCAACACAGCAGTATAGTTAGTCCCCTCTTGCACTCCACTGATATCTTACTTATCTCACTACTACTGTTCTGACATTATATTACGGATACATGTACAATTCCGAGCAGTCCAAATATGATTCTACGTTTATTTGACGTAACATACGTAAAATAATACCTGGACGTGGAGCGCAAGACGAGATTATCTCCGTACAGTGTTGCCACATTGTGCGCGACGCGCGTAAAATGTCGTCGTACAAAATTTTGCCACTTACATTTTTCGTCTCAAATTTAGACAAGGATTCACGTTGTCTTTTTATTATGCGTCTGTTTCTGGATATCCTGTATATGTATGACTTAATAAAGGTCAGTTAATATTTCAAATATTTTATTCCATCCGCGTTTACATTTACGTACGGTGAATTCTTTATCTTGTGTATAAATTACTTACACTAATATGTATATGACAACAGGTTTTGAAAAGTATAATTTAACTGAAAAAAAAAACAGGTCTTCAAAAGTGTGCTCTTTATTGTGGACAGGCTATAGTGTCCAGACGAGAAGTTCCCAGACTGTGAGCTGGAGGAGTGTTGAGTTAATGCAGTCCCTACTTTGTTTCAGGTGGGATCACCTGAAGCGAGATAGATGCAGCTTCCCGCAGTCTCGGCGTCAAGACGACAGGTGAAGCTCGACCGACGAACGTGACGTGATTAACAAGAGTGCTGCTGTGTCGTAAAACAGCCTAACCCCAGCCACGGAGGGCCGTTCCTTCATTCCACCAGCGTGCCATCCGCCCACCTCAACTTCAACAATTATTTCATTAACGGCCGCCGTTTAATTGCTGCAGCGCGCGTCTGGGGTTCCCTCGAGTTAATTTAATCAATCCCGAAACAAGGAAGAGGCAGCAGGGGTTGATCCGTCGAGGGTGAGGCGAAGAAGGTTCGTGTGTGAGCTCGACGAGGTAGAGTCAGAGCCTAGATGCTGGCGTAGGAAGATCTTGGTCCGAAACGCCAGCTGTCTTTGTTGGAACTGGGGGCAGAGTGGTACATGAGTGGTATATGCTCCACTTGTCCATATCTTCTTGGTGAGACTCCTTGATTGAACTGTACTTGAAAGATATGGTGACCGACATATTAGGGATATATGTGATGCTTAACAGAGTCGGCGGACCTTTCGTGTTTAGCTTCCTCACCTGAAGATGGTTGGTGAAGCAGTGAATTTTTATGGTGAACAGTTTTCCTTTATTTCCGTGTGATGGCCGTGGGGTTGAAATTTAGATCTTCTCGGCTTGTTTACTAGGGAGCAGAAGGTGCGTGCTTGTGTCTGAGCTGAAGTGTCGGTGTAAGGAAGATGAGAGTCGCCAGGATTGTCCAGTGAAGAGAGGACCTGGTGAGAAGATGAGCGACTACGAGCGTATCAGACTGGTGATCTTGGGGGGAGCCGGCGTGGGCAAGAGCTGCATCGTGAAGCGCTTCCTCTTCAACACGTTCAACGACAAGTACCGCAGCACGGTGGAGGACCTGTACAACCGCGAGTACGACCTGGGCCAGATGACGCTCAAGGTGGACATCCTCGACACGGCTGGCGACATGCAGTTCCCCGCCATGCGGCGCCTCAGCATCGCGACGGCGCACGCCTTCCTGCTGGTGTACGCGACCACTTCGGCCGCCTCCTTCGCCAGCGTCAAGAGCTGCTTCGAGGAGGTGCGCGAGCAGCGTGCTGACTTCCAGGAGATACCCATCGTCGTGGCGGGCAACAAGCTCGACCTGGCGGGTTGCCACCGTGAGGTCTGCATCGAGGACGTGTCCGAGTGGGTTTACTGCGAGCTGCCCCGCCTCAGGTCAGTGCGCCTTCCGTCGTACTGTCCTTGCTGTTGCCTCATCTCGAGTTTCAAACAGGGATTGTGGTCAATTGGATGAAGTTATGCAGAAGGAAACCCATCCACAAACGGGCCGCGGTGGCCGAATGATCAGACCATTCGCCTTCCACCAAGGCGATCCGGGTTCGATTCCCGACGGAGTGAGTCCACGGATTTTCGCATGTGGGTATCGTGTCGGACGATGCCGCTGGTCGGCGGGTTTTCTCGGGGATCTCCCGTATCCCCCGCCGCTTCATACTCACCTCGTGTCACCCCTCCCCAGTGACAAAGACCTCGATGTTGAGCGCTGACCTAAATTCTCTCACTCACTTACCAATCCACAAATTACTGGAGCTGAGATATTCAAATTCATAGGTTACTGTGTCCATATAAACTATGTAAAACAGTTTTTTTTTGTATATTCTTTTTATTCAAATATTTTGATTTAATACTTGTTATTTTTCTAGGATATACTTCTTGCCGTCTTCTACTTGGGATGATTATCTCAAAATACGTTACTTTGTGGTTTGATTCCGTTCTGCATAACTCCATCCAATAGTATAACGCCAAAAATAAAAGAGAAAACCGAATTAAGCATAGGGAGCACATTACACATGTTGCTTTCTACGCCTTCGCGAAAGGATATAAATCTAACAGGTAAGGTAAAGGAAGCAAATTTGTACGTTGGTACATGTCTTCAAACTTTTTTTTACGATTAACTCAAAACATAATTTTTACTTACACCACTTTACCCAAACATCACATAATTTTCACGGAAATTTAAGTTTCGTATAGTCAACCTTAGTATAAGTTTGCATATGACGAATGAAAAATGTATTTGTTCCAACAAAATATTTGTTGATAAAACAGCCTATAAAACCGCCAAATATTGACTTTATTGATCTAAGAAGATGTATATTTAACTGGAATAAACCCTCTCGCTAACATAAATAAATCTGACAGACAACTAAATATTTTGTTGATACAAGTTTTGTATGCTTGTTAGGCAATATTTAAAATTGTACATGAGTTGACTGTACAGATCATTATTTTCTGTGTGGGTTTACATCCCACACACTTGTAGCTCTAATAAACACACAAATCAGAGGAGCCAGAAGCAAGTTGTTAAAACGTAATTTATTAAATATAAAAATAATGGCAAAACTTCTCATATAGCAGTGGTTTCCTTTGAAAAATTTCACATACAATACCAGTATTTCTTTGAACGATCTATCTTTAAAATTAATCCATCGAGAGGTAGTAAATGTTTACATTAATGTTCCTATTTACCTACACTTAAACACATTGCAGCTATTTACGCGCATTACGTTTGTGCATCTATGAAAAGAAAACACATTTCAAACAATGTTTCTATAAGTTTAAAAATTAGGATAGCTTATTGGAAACACGATTTTCAATATTCTCATAATGGCAAAAAAAAAACAGCTTTTTTAAAACTGCCGTATCTAGGAAAATTCCAACCAGATTCGAAAAACCACAATATTAGAAATAAGCGCTGGAATTTGAACCATAGGTATCGCAAATAAATAAAATAATACTGTCATCGCTTGAAGTCCCATAGGAAAATGAACAATTGTAAAGCTCTGCGCGCCAGTTGCTGGGTTTGCGTGTGGATGCGATAATGTATTGCATACGCCGACCGTCACTCTCAACGCTCCATAGGTTTTGTGCCTCACACACACCAACGCAGCTTACCTAGATGAGAACCTTTATCCCCCAATTAAATTCCGTATGCAAAGTCTTTAATAGAGAGTAACAGATAATTCAGTGCTAAAAGCATCTGTTCAGAATTGTAGGTTTCTCGAATCCAATTTGTAAAAATCAAAAACAGCAATCCTAGTCAATAGTTTCTGCCTAGTTTCTGGGCAAAATTTTTTCTCGATTAACCTATATCTGAAGAACAATCTCCGACGCCGAAATCTCGTACATTGAATCGCGGCGCAGGAGATTAATCATAACAAATGCATCATCCTGGGTAAATGTTTGCTCATAAAGTTGGCAAATTTAATTATCAAGGGTTGCTGTTTTGTAGTTTTTCTATATTGACTTTCAAAAAAGTGTAGATTCCAATTGAAGAATTCAGTGCTTATTTATCTACCACGCCCTCTTAAGGATGTTCAAGTGCGATAAAATTATAATTTGATATTTTTATGAGATATTGTTAGTTTTGTATACGATACTTGTGAGTACATTTTACTCTTATGAAACAATTTTAGCTCTCATAATTTTCTCATAACGGGGCGTCAAAGTCAAAATTTGCTTGTTACACTGCCATGCATAAAGTGAAAACCAACAGACCTACTTAAATAAAATGACTCTCCGTGAACTTAAATCCCATGAGCTCTGCAATAAAAACATTTTTTTAAAACCACAACGTAATATTTTGATTTTTGAAAAATCGCAAAAGTACAGAAAAAAAGTTGCATATTCAGCAATTTTTTAAAAATACAAAAACAGTTCGCGGGATTTTTCCAAATATTTTATTACTCAGCCCACAGTATGTTATTTTGCTGTGAATTATTTCACGTACGTAAGTCCATTGATTTTCGCTATTTTTAAATATAAAATTATGACTAATCGCACTTGAACACCCTTAAGGACTCTGCCTGCCCAAGACCTCTGGTGAGAGCAAGAATATGGAATTGCATGTTAAATTTAATTAAGTAGGGCTCAGTATCTATCAAACCTACATATTTGCCACCAGCTCATTTTCTAGTCATACGTATTTTATAACTAAAAAAACTAAGCTATTATACTTTTTAACGTGCACCCCGTGACATCTTATTTTAGTGTAAATTATTTAATTTCAATAAGTTTATCGGTTTTGTTGGATGTATACTGCCGTAACATGCAACGTTAGGCTAGCATATGCCGTTATGGGAATACTATGAGTGCTAAGAATGTCAGATAGGTGGACAGTGTAGTTACTGGCAACATACAAAACTTAAATTATTTCGTACAAATATAAAATTTCGAATTTTTCACACTTGCACTCTTAAAAGGGATTTGCATATGTTATAAAATTTTAAATTAAGGGTATCCTCGACTGTTTCTTCTGTTTTAGAGATAGTTATTATTTTTAATCCAAACAAGAGCAGATATGAAAAATCCGTTTGGTATTTTTTTTTTTTTTTTTGTTACAAATAGTTCCTACCATGACGGCTAATTTTTTCAAGACAGCAAATACTTTGGTTTTAGTTAATTATGTAACTAACGAAATCTTTGTTGACTAACTAATTAGTCAAAACCGTATAATTTCTTGTGTTAAATTTAGCTATCGCGAAAAAAAAAAACTTAAAAATATAATTTTCTCAAAATGAGTAGAAAAAGGGAAGCTTGGCCTTAACTGTCTTGACTGTTTATTTTTCTAACTACCTTCGAAACTGCAAGGACGTAGCCAGAAGGGTTGGGGTTCTAACTCTGCATCAGTCACAAAAAATGGAAAAAAAAAAAAAAAAAAAGTCATATTAAAAGATTAAAAATATTTTGACCTGTGCAATATTCAATGTTTCGGTACGAGAAATTGTTAAAATAGCACTATTTCGCACCTTGAAGAATTTTCCCGGGAGAGGACTCCCGGACCCCCACTTTAAAGGGGTGGTTGGTGTTCATTATATTATTCACAAGTTAACCCCCCTCCCCCTTTTTTTTTTTTTTTTTTTTCAAATCTTGGCTACGCCACTGCGAAACTGTGTGCAAAGTATTTTCATGAAAAAAAGACACTCTTATAACATCTACTTTTTCTTTCTCCATCATTTTCATTCCTTATTCTCAGAGGAGAAAATTACTTTTTTTTTTTTTTGTTATAAAGTGATATGTTGAAAGGTGGTTAATCCACGGCTAATATAATTTAAACATGCAGATCCCTAACCATGTTCTCACGAGGCACTCAAGCAGACATCTAATCCACTCCGGAGAACAGTCCAAGTTTCCTGGCCCGTGCTACTGTAATCTCCCTGCGATGTGCTGTGGTCCAAGTTTAGCACGGTAGCTGTTGAGCACCTCGGGAACATGTCTGAAGTGTCTGGCGCCCATCCATCACACGATCATTCTCGTGAACAGGCCCGTGTTGGAGACGTCATGGTAGGCCGCCTTGTACACGATCCCTCGGTGCCTTCGACATCTACCAGCCTGCCAAGTTTCCTGTCTTCTCTCTCCAGTCAAGTGAAGACATCTTGGTCACTGCATTAAGGGTGTTCACGTGGCAAAAAAAAACGCATAATTTTATATTTGTACGACATAGTGTTAGTTTTACAGACGTTACTTGTGACAACAATTTCCACTTGTTAAAAGTTTTTAGCTCTCATAGTCTTCCCGTAGCGGCAGGTCAGAGTCAAAATTTGCAAGTTACGGGAACATGCTAATAACAAAAACCAACTGACTTACACGAATTAAACAATTTACACTGAAATTAGATAGTATGGGTTATGTGCTAAAAGATTTAAAATCACACAATGCAATTCCTTTGTACTTTTCAAAATAATTTCTAAAAATAATGATAGTTTTCTTTACGTATTGCCAATTTTAAAACAATACAAAGTGACCTAGTTGTGTGATTTTTAATATTTTAGCATATGGCTCATACTATATAATTCCAGTGGAAATTATGTCATTCGAGTAAGTCAGTTGGTTTTCGTTATTAGCATGTTCCCGTAACTTGCAAATTTGAACTTTTGACATGCCGCTATGGGAAGACTATGAGAGCTAAAAACGTTTAACAAGTGGAAATTGTTGTCACAAATAATGTCTGTAAAACTAACACTACATATTTCGTACAAATATAAAATTATGCTCATTTGCCACGTGAGCACCTTTAATGTTCCGCTAAGATTAATTATACTACAGGTTAGAAAGAAAATGTGTTTTCTTATGGGAGAGCTCGACTCAGGGAAAAATTCTGTCGCTGCACTGTAACCACTAACGTACGTAAAACATACGGAACTGTAGTAAAATTAATTTTTACTAGACGTGGTAAACAGAGAAGTAATTTAATATAATTTTTATGTGACAAGTCAATCAGTCTTGGCTTTCAAATTATCAACTTTATCTAATTTAAAATTCGTTAAAGCTCTGTGATCGGTCAGTTTATGCCTCTCAACGATACCAGCGCTCAAGTAGCAGAAATTTTCCCTGTGCCAAACTTTTAACTTTGTTCGTTCCAACCTATAGTAGAATTAAACTTATCCACCTCAGTTGCCATATTAAATTATTTACCCCCCCCCCCCTTCGTTTTGAAATTCTAAGACGAAAAAGGCTAGAGTTTGTCTTTGAAAGTTACAAAAATGTGATTATGCATGCTAACACATATCTTACATACAATACCGTTTTTTTTAATCACAGTAAAAATTCTCAGTTTTGGGAGGGGGGAATGGACACACTCTTGCTCAGAGAATCGAAGAATACATTTGATCGAATTCAGAAGTGAAGTGAAGAAAATTTGGACAGCACTCAACATCTAGGTCTTTAATATTGGCGAGAGGTGACATGATGTCAATATGTAGCAGCGTCGCAATAAAGGGGCAGGGGAAACGGAATCCCCCGAGAAAACCCGCCGACCAGCGGTATCGTCCGGCACAATAACCACATGCGAAAATTGGGGTTGATCAAACTCAGAAACAATACCATACGCAGGGGATACTTTGGACACTTTTAAATAATTTTCATTTTATGTGTCTTGTTAAAAAAATTTTTTCTGTCTTCTAGTTAATGTATACTATAAATATGACCATTCCTATATCTTTGTTCCAAATTGTACTCAAAAATTATCAATGGATGTAATAAACGAAATTAAACTAAAACTGTTAGTAAATGTTAAATTTTATTTCATTTGTATTCCCATTGTTTGGAAATTATCGCAATTAAATTTATTTACTCAGGGCTGCCATATGAAGGGATAATATCTTCTGAAATGTCCCCAAGCCACCTCACATGTACGAATAAGTCACCCCTGATTACGACGTTGAAACAGTTTGCAGTACGACGTCGATATTGTGTTGGCAGGGTGAAGGTGATCGAGTGCTCGGCCAAGGACGACATCAACATCAAGGAGATCTTCCGCACATTCGTGACGCTGTCGCGGATCCTGGTGACGGCGGGCGACGACGCCTCGGCGGGCCTCAAGCGTCGCTCCAGCGCCTACGTGAGCGCCAGCAGCAAGGGCCAGAGGCGTGGCAGCCCTGCGCGCGTCGAGACGACAGGAGGCGCGGCGGGGGCGGCGCACGGGGGCGGCGCCGAGGGCGGCTCTGGGCTCGAGGTGAGCCGTCCGAAGCCTCGCAGCCGCAGCCTCATACGCCGCTCCAGCAGGAAGGCCAAGCAGCAGATGAGGGATGCCCAGGCAGACGAGTGCCATGTCTCTTAAGTCCTGCCTTGCCACTGTCGTAGGCTGCTTCACTGAGACGGGAATATTGTTGAAGGGACCGGTATTGTGTTGAAACATAGACAACAATCAGGTTATATTGCCGGTACTATTAGGGTTGTTCCTACATCAGTCCGACTGTGAAAGGAAATAGACTACTCTGTTAGGAGTGGTGGAAAGTGTTTATATTTTGGGAGGTCCAAATTGTAAAATTATTGAAAGAAATTGTGTGCACTTTACTATTTTTAAATTGAAATTAATTGTTTCACTGTATCACGAAATGTTTATACTAAGCACATCATGGTAAAATATCAGTTATTTGTTCTTAATTATTCACCCTTACAGTAGATTGTTCCTACCCACTGGTTCCGCCGTTCTCGTATGCTGTACAAGAAACAAACTTGTCCAGAAGAAGAAACAGTATGATTCTGTACATGGGCATACTCAAGGAATGAGAAAGGTTCATTAGGAGGGGAAAAAAAGTGTGTGGTCCTTCTCCCTTACCCTGTTTCCTTCGAAACTTAGGAATACTTCACAGCTATAAAGTTTTTCATTTCACTCCATATAAATTTCTGCAAAACAAAGACAATAATGTGCTGAGAAAAAAAAATGTTCTTGTAGGTAAAATTATTCGGTCAAAATAGGAACAGCAGTCCATTCTGTAAAAGAAAGGAAGTGCTTTACTTCTGCAGATACATAACAAATTGTTGTCTGAACAATCCAGCACTAACTATATTGTTGACAGTGTAATAACAATAACGTTTGTTGTTATGGCAGCATTCAGAAATATCAAATACTATCATCACTAATATTGTATTCAAGATGACAGTCAAAACCTCCTCCGAAATATATTTCTAAGTAGCTCATGAGTCTGTAGAAGGATTGCAGTGCTCAGCTGCAATAACAATCCAAGTTCCAGTGGTAACTTAAACTGACTGATTGTATTGCTGTCCCTATTTTAACAGAGTTGTGGTCCTAAAACAATCTACAAGAACCGATTCTCTCAAGTGATCCAGAATGAACTTCCATCAACATCATCTCCACACTTTGCTTCCTGCGCACATGACGTCGACAAACGATTGTACCGTTGGTGACTTTTTATGTTTTGAACACTTTGTGTAGTGAGATCCATAAAGTCCCTCCACTTAGCTACTACAATAATTCTTGTCAAACTGTAATTCTCTCTAATTGTTGTTTAAAGCTTTCAATAACTTCTGTGTCATTTAGGAAATGGGCCAGTTTATCACATTCCCAGATTTCCATAAAATTAAATAATGTTAGACCTGAGAATCAGCCACTTCAAAACTGTGTTTTTACTCGAAGTAAATTAGTAATAATAAGTTTTGACATGTTGATGCAGGTATATAGTACATTACTTTAACGTCTGTGGTATATTGTATACATGGTTAGTTACTTAGTTGATTCTGCATGACTGTCAGTCTCACTATTGTAAACTAAGATAAAAATATCAGTGGATGCTGTTTATTCACAATGTATTGTTTTATGTAACTGTTTATGTAATTTATGGCTAATAATCAGTGTTCACTACAAAGTTCTAGCTGAAATTGATACTTAAAGTATTTTCAACAAATATGTTACTGTTGTGTTATAATCGTTTTTATGTTCTATGATGTGGAACAGGACGGATATATTTGCAGTACCTTACACTTTTCTTCAACTACGACTTAGTATAAAATTGTAGAGTGATAATTTAATGACTATCCATTCACGTTGAGTGTTCTACAGTCGCTGGAAAAAAGTGTAAATGAATAGTACATTACTTTTAACTCCCAGAAAGTCTCTTCGGACAGTATCGTGATGTCAATTGATTCCTTTCTCTGGAGATGCTTTGACATATAAATCCAATTTCGGAGACTAAGAGCATTGCATGGAAGAATTTAATTGTTCCAGGCAACTCATTATCTCCTCATTATAAAGGTGTTAGATTAGAAACAGTTAGTAGGTATACTTCTTAAATTGAATGCTCTTAAAACCAAGTACACCATCGAGTAGCATAAATGCTGCAGTGCATTACAGATGGAAGCATTCCCATGTTTTGTTATTTAGGTTATTTTGCTTCATCGCGTGCTTTTATTATTAGTTATTCCCAAAATTTTATCAGATAAATATGTTTGGTGTAAAATAATGTTATTTAGAGCACGACAATATATTATTGCTTCACGTCAACAACATTCGAGTATGTTTCTGTTCTGGGTTCGTTCTTACCTAAGTTAAAAAAAACACAGCAAATGACTTTCATTCTGTATTAGTTACTGCTGATGAGTATACTGACTTCAGTGATGGTCAGTCTGTTTCCAGCAGCACTAGTCGAACCCTGTTCGATATTTGAGGATTTCGAAATGTTTAACAGCGTTGAAAATGGAATACATTAACTAAAAACTCGTACATGAACACTAATTTAACTAGTAAGTGTAGTTTCGTAATAATTTCAAAAGTTAATTTCCATATAAGATATGCTTTAAAATGTATAGGCCTATTATAAATAACTCTTCCATTGGCTCATTTCTCTAGGAATATTTCGGCTGAATTCCAATAGGCCAACCTCGCTGATTTCACTGGCTAGTTATTTCGGTGATATCAGTTAGGGCCGTAATTATAAACGTCCTCCGAAGGCCTGCTGGCAAGCCCCTGGCCTTTATTCGCGCAGCAGTTCGCTGGCGGTCTTCCACCTTTCCTACACTATAGTTGTCTGCCGATGGATCACCAGGAGATCGCCGACTGAAAGGGAGTTGGATAGTTCGTCTTCATAATATTTGGCAACACAGCCTTATTTTTAGCAACGAACATAGACTCAAGTGCTCAAAGACCACTGTTATGAACACACCTAACTTTAAAAATAAAATCGTTTCGATTTTGTTTTCCTTGTATGTAAACAATTTTGTTCTCTTTGTAGTGGGACACATGTGAGATATTCGAAGTGATTGAAGGAAGCCGCGGAAAAGTTTGACTATGGAAGGTAAAAATTCGACAGTGCGATACACTCTTAAAGAAAAAGCAATTTTTTTGACCTGATAAAAAATACAAAAACATAACTACAAATAAGAAAACTTACTCCATGTCCAACTACAACAAAAGGAAATGTGGAAGAAAATCACTGCAGAATGTAATGCTTGCGATGTATCGCACAGAGATGAACTGCAGTTGAAAAGGGACCTTCTATGTCCCTAATATATATTTTGGATAGTCGCGCATTTCTTTGGTCATCTATTTATTCATAATAGTTGACAACTTCATCCATGTGCCACATGATTTCGTTAAAATTCCTCGCCATTTTTCATAACTGGTCTCTACAGAACAGCTGGTGATTCGCCGAATGTGGTCTGGCCGTCATTCACCTGCAATCTCCCAAAAAGTGGAAACTTGGTGGCGAATGGTTGTTCGCCGGCTATCCGCCGCTCTCTGAAAGAGATCTATAATGTGCAAAACTCCAGATTAGGGTGGAGGGAGATTAGTTGTACTTCGAAAGACGTTTATAATTTCGGGCCTTAGTGTTCCGTTAGTGCTGTTGGTTACTGAGGATGATATTCTTTTGATGCGAAGCTACAACGATTAGTGATTCCACTGGAGCTCGGTACAAGATTCAAAACAGCTGTCCTCTAGAAATTTTTATGAAAATTCAAATTATCATGGTGCCACATACTATATTATATTTACTATAAAAATATTTATTGTGAAGAAGCCATTGAAAAATCGCATCAACATTTAATAGAGATTTTTATAAGAAACAAATTCCATGAAATATTTTTTTTTCTTATAAGAATGTAAACTTTTAAATAGGTTAGGAAACTACTTTCTAGTTAAATCCGTATTCACGCACGAGTTTTCTTTTATTCTGAGGGGGAAATGTAGAAGAACGGAGCGGAATACAAGCAGTTAGGTCGGTGAGCGAGTGAAATTTATTATTTACAAGTTTATTGCTTGCAGTTGTTCTGAAACTCTCAGTTTCCAGACGATGGCGAAATAATTACTGATAGATTACCGCTACTGTTGACAAACACTGAAAGATTATCCGTGAAAACAGTGCTCACCAACAATATCGGAAAGCTGCAGATGTCCAGAGCACGACCATAGTAAAAAGACTGTTCTCAATGTAGGATTAACTTAATTTTTTATTAACTTTGTCTCCGATCACGGCCGTAGAAGAACAGGTCTGGACACTCGCCTGGATATTTGACCCCCTTGTTGTTTGGCTGTAGTTCACCAAGTTACCGAGAATATTGTGTTTTATTGGCGCTGATGTTACGGCTGTCGGACTAAACTCCGCACACTTCCTTTCCGCTAAGATATAAAATTTATCAAAACGAATTTTTTATCAATTTACGAAATACTTTCTTCGCTCACAATTTTAAGAAAAGGCTCCAGCAATCTTTATTTACTTGATAAATTTAACAATGTAAAATAGTGGACGGAGTTTGAGTCCGACCGCCCGGAAAACAGCGCCAAAAAGTACGACATTCTCGGTAACTTGACAAACTACAGCCAAACAACAAGGGGGTCAAGCAAAATACATTGTTAAATAGGCAAGTGTCCAGACCTGTTCTTCTACGACCGTTTCTCCGATTAAGCGCATTTTGTCATGCAACATCAACAGGATCCTTCCGTTAACTTTGCATTTGAACTAACAGAAACTTTTTTTAAAATTAAATGTTGGAATTTCTCATGTTATTTTTTTTAAGTTTTAGTTTTTCTAAACGCACGTTTGTTCAGCTGATTACTTTTTCTAAAAATACGCGTGTTACCTAGTTGCTCTAAGGTTACAGATAAGTTTTCGCTCACTCACGGAATATTTTATTAACTACGTGGGAATATTTTGTGTTGTCTGAGGTATGATGGTAGAAATGTATTGAAAAACTAAGTTGGCCATTCTGTTACTGAGCGGCGGGTGTGAGGCGATTTGAATTCTGAGAGGTAAATAAGTGTGTAGTTTTTAGCACTTAAATTACTAAATTTTAGTTAAATAATTGTGTTTAAGCCAATATACATTCCTATCAGGTGTTTACGTGTTTTGTATCAAATTTATAGACTATATACGATTGTAGTTTTTCCTTGCAATTTTCCATGCAAGTTCGCATGATGGCTGTCTGTAGTATTTTCTATTGCCTAATTTTGCTATCTGACTGCCGTGCTATAATTGATGTAACCATAACCTCTACCATGCCAAAACCGTTATAAACAAAGTTTGGCTATAATTGACACAAAACTTCACTTATTTTCTAATAGGTTATGTTATATGAAATTTCACTTGCAGTGGCGCACCTGCACATGGGCAAGCTCTAACCGTTTCCTTTAGTTACTTACCTCTTACTGTACTATCCGACCCCCTTTACCTTATCCAACTTGTATGAAAGTAAATTCCACTTCCTTGCTGACCTAAGCATTGACTGCCTACTCCGGTCTGTTCTGTGCACCTCGCCCTGTGAATCTTCTCATTGTTATTCCCTCTCCCCAGTAATATGACTTAATTAATAGGCAGCCTGTTTGCCTGTTCTCCATCTCCATTCACCACCTTGTACATTCTGTTCAGCCTTTCCACTCATCTCCTTCCCTTCAATGAACTCCACCCCTGTTCCTTCATCATCACAAATGGCTGAAAGTTCCCTTCATTGTCGTCAGCCTGCCCTTGCCTTCTCTGTTTATTTTTGACCCACCTTGCTGCCCGCCTTTGCACCTTCTCCAGCTCTCGCACCTCCAATTCTACATATGGGTCCCCACTCTTCTGCAGCATACTCTGAATTTGGCTGTACCATTGTAATATATGCCTTTTCTTTCACTGCACTACTAACACCCTTCAATACTCTTCCTAGCATACCTAGAGCCCTTCTCCCTTTAAACACACTCTCTCTACCTGCTTTCACCCTAAGTCACTCTTCATCATTATGCCACAGGGGTACTTGTATTCTGAAGCTTTTTCTGTCTCCCTTCCAATCTGTACATGTCCATACTCCTAACCTTCTTTCTCGTAAACCTAACAATCTTTGTTGTTCTCATGTTTATTTTCATTTCGTTCTCTTCTGTCCACAATCGTATCTTATCTTATCAGTGTCATCCTGCAACTTGTTCTCTCCACCTACATCTGCATATATAACACAGTCATCAGCAAACAATCTTATTTTGCCACTCACCATCAAACCCATGTAATTTGCCATTATGAGAAACGACAAAAGTCCCAGCACACTTCCCTGTGGCACACCAGATATAACCTCGTGCAATAAGGAGTCTCCTATCTCGCTACAACTTCATCTATCAACTTTCCACATTAACACCCCATGTGGTATTGTATCGAATGCTTATGTGTATGGTTGTCTTTGATTATGCACGGTTGTAGCATGCACTACGTAACAAAATACTTAAACTATTTGCGTCAAGTTAAGCCTGTTGAAACTCATGGCTAATAAACTGTATGTTTTCATTATAATCTTGGTGTTTAGTTGATCTGCCTTTATCTTTATGGAATGCCACATTTTCGGGAAACATTTTAGTGCCCCAGTGACTGGTCTGTGATGTCTGGAAGCAGAGATAGATAACAACTCACTTTCCTCAGCCTTAAATCATGTCGCCTAGAGGAAGACAAACATAAGTCGAGTGTTAGTGTACTCATTGTGTACCTATTGATTACGTAAATTTCAAAGTGGTTGCACAATTATGTTATTGCAAAAGATGAAACCAGCATAGCGAGCTGTGATTCTACCTTTAATTTTTCCTCAAAACTCTTGTGATAGAGGGCTATTTACATAAAATAAAAATTGGTTGAATATTTCGAAGTTTTATTATTATTATTATTTATGTATGTATATTTGAAGAGTATAAATCATACTGTCAAGAACTTGTCATATTTGTTTCCCCCCCCCCCCTTGGTATCTAACCATATTCTCAAAAACCTTTCCAATGAGCATAAAAACTGCAACTCTCTTCTAAATGAGAACTACTGTAATTATTGAATAGTTACAAGACCTTTTAGAAGCCTGTGTTTCCTTCTGGATTTGTTAATTTAAATTTAATTAAATCTGAATGGTTCAAGTATGACCATTAATGCCAATATCTGGAACTGTATCAAACAAATAACACCTGATTTATGTAACCAATAAAAGTGTATAAAGTTATCACAAAAATTATGAATGAATAAGATACATTTTTATTTGTGTGGGTATTAAAATTTTCTTTACATAGTTTTTAAATTGTTAAAACTCTGAACGATAAATTATTCCATTTTATAAATCACGTCTACATTTCTTTTACAAATAATAATCACTATTAGAGTCCATTTATGTTGTGTGTTTTGACTAAGAATTAATTTTTAATAAAATTATAATCTGAGCAGTATTACACTTAGCTACATTAATTAAACTTTCCTTCTGGTTTAAAAAAAAATGTGACTGTGCAGTTACTTATTCAACTAAATGCCGCTATTACAGATGGAATACTTAGCGATTCTCGTCATCAGTTATTGTTCCGACAGCCAAAGTTACCCTTCCAACCCTCGGCACCAGGCCCTTCCCCAATGCAGACACTTTGACTGCTCAATCACAGTTGATAATTCGGAACTACGTTAGGCCAATTTTTTGCAATTATCTTCCAGTAATCTAGCCCTCCCGAGGCGATCACTCTGCGACGCATCATCACTTCAGTGATTCCAGAAGACTCCCCAGTGTGGCATGTTCGGCATTCGTGAATATCAGATTGCAGAGGTTGGCATAAATCCAGCCAGTAACTTCAGGTGCGGGCCCACACCTAGTACAAATTTATAGAACCTAAGATCCTTGTTGCCGGGTGAAGAATTCGCCAGAGTAGGTGACTGTTCCGTGGTAATTAGACCAATTCCGACATATAGTCACCAAGCCTTCCATGACAGAGGATACCAATTGCAAAGCAACTTTACCCTGCCTCCTCATAACTGAGCCAAAATATTAATAAGCTTCATCAGTTAAAAAAAGCACAAATTTTACACTTGCGATAGTATAAATGTGGCAGATATTACATGTTGTACATTTCTTTTGGAAAATAATTCTTTGATTGGTTACCAAGATAGTACAACACACAGTAATTCTTGTTCAAGAGTTCCCCTGAGTTAAGTGATTCCCCTTAAGGGGAATTGTTTATACCATTGATTACATTATTTGTACTGACAGTAATAATATTATCACTCATTGTTTATGAGTAGAGATGATGGTATATCGCGAAAAATGTTTAGTGCCAACATATCTTTGAAAACGCTGTAGTTATTGCAACGCATATGATTTGCTGATGTACGTCTGATACAGCGTAGTCGTAGTGGTCTGAAGCGGTACTCTTATTGGCTCAGTCAAATAGGGCAACAGCTTTTGTGCGAGCGAAATCCAGTAATCTTTTGGTAAGCAGAACGTGCGTTGAAACCCCGCAAACAGTCAATTTTTTCAAAGGTATGTTGGCACAAAACATGTTTGCGATATACTATCATTTCTACTCATAAACCATGTGTGATAATATTATTATTGTCAATACAAATGTTGTATTCAATGTAATAAACAATTGAGAGGATTACAAATTTACTTGGTATCTGGATTTGTTGTACCTGCTAGGTAATGTGTCGTTGATTTTCTTACAATGTGACTTAATACATTGTTTTATTTACTTTTTACATAAACCCAAAACTACAATTTTTTTTAAATTTATCATTTTAGTGTTACAAGAAAAACATAATTTATTAACAGGAAAAATGATTAGTTCTTAGTGGTATGCTATCCATGTGGTAATTTACATACAAGCATGATTCTTGAGAACACATTTTTCTTACGTTGTGAAGAACATCGTGAATTCCTCCAGCATAATGTCTCATGCCGAATATAGAGGTGCCAAAATACAGCTTCCTAAAATAGCTCACCAAAAAGCATTAGACATTTAATTCTCTTAAAGTAATTTATGTGACTTTTATTTCATACTGTCTTCAAAAACACTGTGGATTTCAATAACATTTTTAGCAATTATTTATGTTCCATGCCTTTATAACTTTGTTGTAATCATAACTCGTAATGCATGCAGTTAACAGTCTCCATCTTTTATGACAAATTACAAAACATTACCAAATTGTATGTATAAAGTTTAACTATCATATCAAATGTACATAGGGAGCAGTGTTTGTAAGTAGTACTTGAAATGTTTATAACAATTCCAGTAAATGTGTACCAGGAGTAATTATGTGTGTACAATGTATTGTTCATTGTAAGACAAAGTACGAACACCATAAGGTAATGTTATGTATGGCCATGCATAAAACCGGTTTGTGCATATATCAAACTGTAGCTTAATTCGTAATGTTAAATTCTACGCAGGTTTATACAACCAAGTACTTTTGTCTCAGTAATTATACTAATAGTAAGTTACGTACGAAATTTGCACGAGACTAAAAAATCTGTTTCTAGACTAAGTAAAGTGTTTGTGGCTGTACATTACATTATGTCACGTTGTGAATAAAGTTCTGTAAATTTTATATGGTGATGTGTGAATAATTTTTACTGATAATGAGTGATTTTTTTTACCGTACGTTGCATTAAAATGACTCGAGTATGTAGGTAGTCCACAAAGGGAGGTGCTGTAAAACAAGGGGATCAAATAATTTGTGCATTATGAACTGACGAGTCAGTTTCAAGTGAACGTAGCATTAGAAAATTTGAAATTGGATCAATTGAGGATTCTGGTGTGTTGCAATGAGAGGAACTTTGTACTCCAAGATATAATGGTTAGTATTTTGTATTTATCCGTCCCTTTAATAAAATATTAAATGTTCTTTTCGTACTCCTCAGAATTTTTAAGTCGTCGTTGAATTCTACGGTGAAAAAGTACTGTTTAGATTTGAGGTGCAGTGCAACGATATTGCCACTATTTTGGTGTTTGATATCCTCCAATACGCATGTGCTTACAGCAGCTTAGATATTTGTGTATCTGTGGTGCATGCACTTTGTATTGTATTGATGTGAGCCTCTGTTATCTGTTTGCTCTACAGTAGTGTTTGAATTTTAATGTTGGCGAGCAGTTGGGACATGTTCACTGTCCGTAAATAGAGGCTGCAAAGTGTGTTCTGGTCTGTTCTTTGAATAATGTTTGCAGTGTGGATAATTAAATTGAAAATGATTGTTTTTTTGCATATGTTGTTGCACAGCTGTGTCATCACAGGAAATAGATTTTGATAATGAAAATATGTAGGCCTACCTTAAACTGAAAACAAATTAAGATTAGCTTTGGTCAGTTAATATGACATGTAAAAAAATACACATGAATACGAAGATAATCCTGAAGTTAATTAATTTATGAACTCATTACGACATGAACAACTGCAATTGTTTATGTATAGTATGCATATGTTCATACGTTAGTGTACGTACAACACACACCCAAAACTCGATTACAGTATTTAATCAATTCATTTACGTAAATTGAAGATGGGAACACAGAAATGTGTAATCTCAAAGGGCTGATACAATGAATAGGTTTACTTACACATGAGATTAGATTGCAGTTCGTGAAATGTTGCTATTGTCGTGTGTCAGTTTTGTGCGTATTTGTCGCAGGACGTATGCAAAATTTTCTATATTTATAATCATTTTATGTTTTTGTACTCAATTTTTGCTATTGCCTTCCTTTTATAATTACTAGATAACTATTCCTTCTGTATTTTTGTGGGTAATGGTTTTTAACTAGGACAAAATTTTCACTTGTTTATTACAGTAGTGTGTTTACATCATTCTGTTGGTTTTCTGTGTCAGCACATCTCTGCAATGACGTGTGTCTTCTAATCATTATTCATTTAGTTTTCTTGCATATTAATGTATACGTTGATGTAGGTGCAGACATTTATCTGTATAAATAGACCCCCACAGTGGTCACATTCATTTTTTTTACTGTCGGCAGCTGAGATTACTGAGGAGTACACTGTATTAGCCTATATGTGTTGGTGATATTGGGGTGCAGCTATGGCAGTGTCTTGGTGTTCAGATTGTAAAAGACTTTGATAACATTAAGTTTTGTAAAGACAGCATTTTTCACTTTCATTGCTCCATTAAACTGTTGCTTATTTCAATTGGTTGTTAAGGGGAGTATTTTTTTTCATAACAGCTATCTGTAATACGTAGCAAAAATGCAGTGTGATCAAAAAGTCACGCAGCCCATGTGCTGACTCTTGTTTCTTAAATGTTATATACAGTACTTGTTAGCTGCTGTAACCCATATAATGCCTCCGGGGATTGTGTGACTTTTTGATCACATTGTATTTGTAGGTGTATTGATTTCAGACATAAACCAACAGGGCATGTTCCTTGAAATTTGAAACAGGAAAATTTTATGAATATTTAGTTGGCTGAGAATATTTTAGCAAAATTATTACTATTAATGCATTTTAACATTTTGCATGTACTCTTTGATATTAGTGTTTGTTTACCTGTAAAAGAGTGCATCATTTCAAATAATGTCAGAACACGTTTTCTTGGAAATGCAAAAAAAATAGTGAACTTGACAAAAATCTCTCTCGAAAATTGAGACATTGCAATGTTTGTTTAGTAATCTATCACTAGTGTTAGAAATCAACTTATTGCCACAAAAATACTTAGTAAAGAATACTTTTGTTGATTTGTTTCTTGAATGTCTGCGACTGCCTTTTGAAAGTCTAACAATGGGGACGAACTTGGCCCAGGACCCTGGAAGGAGCATGGACATGTTAAATTACACGTGGCACAGTAGTTGTCAAACTGAATCTACATGTATGCCACTTTTTTTGTTCTCTGTGCAACTCTTATTGCTACAGGTTCTTTTTTCAGAACTTTGAAATATCTAAGTACTGTATTCAAATATAACTTCACGTGTAAATCTCTATTCGTGTTCTCAGTAGCATCCTGACAAGGTCTGTGTACTGGTTTCAAATTTCTGCGTTTTGGCATGTGAGAACAGTGGAGCGATAAGAACCAGAGTATCAGACTTAACGAGAAGCATATCGCCTCGATTCACATAGCGCTAAACTGACATGCAGTGTTTTTATAGTAGTCTTTTTTTTTTAATATATATCAGCCTTTGAAGTGATTACCATAACATTTTATTTGTGAATAGTCTGTAGAGCTAACCCACTTTTCAAGTTCACATTTTACGAATTTGACTGACATTCATAGTTACAGCAGACTAAAAAAGCAGTTTTAAGCTTTTTTGAGAGGGAGCCAAACTCATGTTTCTAATATGTGTACAAATGCATTTTCAAGATTATAGAAGCATACTTTCAATTGTGTGTTCTTTTTATAGATATACAAAATAAGAATGAGTTTAGTGGTTTTAATCAGTTACCTCAGCCCTGCCAGTAGAAAAAGGAATGTAGCCATTATTTATCACATGTTTACAAACATTCTGTATGAATAAAAAAATATGATGCATTTTTTTTATTAGAATCATTGAATAAAGTGCAGTTGCAGACAAATACAGGAATTAATTTTTTTTATCATAGTCTTTTACAAATTTTGTTTGCATTTGCAGTAGCGTGTGTTTCGAGTTGTAGATGTCAACAAACTAGACTATATAAATACCAAGCAGAATTGTGGCATAACCTTTAGCTGTATGGTAGTTCTTTTTATTAAAGTTTATGTTGTACTGTTTCACATATCTAGTCAAGTTCAAATGCATCAGCTTATAGTAACATTTAAGTTTACTCTCAAAACTTCACACAAATTCATGGAAAGTTGTACATAAGTGTGAACAAAAATGGCAGAGTTTTAGCTTTGGTTTGGGGTTGAGTGATGGGCCGTAAAGTAAATGTACCTTTATCTTGCCGACACAAACTATAACAACTTATCTACAAGCTTTGTGGAGACTTTACCTTTCTCACACAAAAACTAAATAATACTTTCCTGATGTATACTTCTGTCAACTAATGATGGTTTGTTTTAGAAAATACTTTTATCAATGTTAGTGTGCGTGTTGAACTTATATGTTCACCATGTATTCAATTATGTGCACATTCTTGTTGTATTTACATCCATTTGCAATGTAACCAATGCACTGATGAATTGCAGTTAGTTAGGGTGTGAATAAACTCCATATGTTGGAGTTACACATTCCTAACAATATTTCTGAACAATTAACGTTAGATATAGAGCTTTTGTATTGTAGACGTCTTGCATATATCTGATTTTTTCCTGTGCTATAAACAATATTGTGGATTGGTAATAGCAGACTTAATTTTAAGTCTTGTAACTTACGGTAAACTTATTTTGGTTCTCTTTTATTACAGTTTGTATCTGTGTATATTATATCTTTCAAGTGAGCAACTTTTGTATTTGTGTCCTGTAATCTATGTATTCAGACATATCTGTGTGCCTGTGTATTATCAGAGTAACCAACAAAACATGTAATATCATGGTTTCGATAAAGCACGTACAACAGTTCATGTTTAGCACCATGCACCATTCTATGTGCTATGTGTTCTATTTAATTTTGAAAATGTGTTGCGTACTGGTTTTTTTTTTTCAACTCTTTCAACATCTATATTTTACTAATTTATGATACTTGATTAGCAGAAGCATACCATCATTCACTGTGAATGGGTAAACTGGATAATGAAGTGCAGGCATCGACACATAGACTAGGTACATATATGAGCTAGATTCGCATCTCTGGGAAGTCTAGGGCAGTACAAACTAGTGCAGTGCATTAATTGTAAGAAAGTAATAGTCTGTAAAGAAAATGTTGGGCATTAGTAAGTAAAATGTCTGCTACAGGATAAGGGCACTGGAAAGAAAACAATTGGCTGTTATATAATTGTTTCAGACATAGGTGGTGTTTATGAGGTTGATGTGCTGTGCATGATTCAGTTTGCATCAAAGTAAAAATAAAAATAGTTTCATAGTTTGTGTGCATACAAGATATTTCCCAAAAAAAATCAGAGTCCGAATATTCTAACTGTGGGACTTCAAAAGTGCTATTAAGTTATGGTGTAACAAAACTAATTCATTTACAGTATAAATTGAAGTACTGCCAACTGCTTATCAAAATCGTGGACAGTCCCAAATACCAGTTAACATTATAAAACTTCAATTAAAAGGTGTTTGTGACATGACGTAAACTGCTGGAGGTTTAGAAAGTTACGGTTGTGACACTAGCAGAGGATAAACACAAATGGTCTCACAACAAAGCACTGTTTAACTAATGTTTGTGTAAGTCTATCTAAATGTGGGCATAAATTGAGCTTTAGTAATACTTGTCATTATTCATTCTGTCGTCAGCGGGGCATAACATAGGGCATAAGAAGTACACGGCAATGTGTAGTATTTTCTGGAAGAATAAATATTGAGTACTGTAAAAGTACAATTTTAAGATAAGGCATGAGAAGCCATATTGGAATGGTAGATTTTTTGCTTATTTCGGTAGTTTAATAAAAGTATTTATTTTAAATGTATGGTTGGATGACGTTAAGGTGGCTGCCTACCCCACGCTTCAAATGTGTTGCATTGTGTTCGCAAACAGGTTTTTTCTACAAAAGAATTCCACGTGTGTCCATTGTGCCAACTTACGAAAAGAAAACGTATGTACTTCAGATAAGGTCGAAACCTCATTATTAAGACACTGTGCTAATTAAAAACACTGTTTCTAAGTCCTGCAACATGGGTAAAAAGGCTTTTTCAGACTGCCGTACTTCAAAATGTTCTAAACGGATGTATGTGAAACTCAGATTGCGTTGTGCACTGAACTTCGCTACAGACGTTCCACCAATAAAATTATATGGTCACCGGTAATGTCCCATAGTAAAAACAGTTCGGCGGGAAGCTTGCATGCTAGTTCAGAGCTTGGCTCATTGAGGCAATGCAGCAATTTTATGAGCGTTTTAAGGTCGCTCTTACTGCTCCATCATTTTTTAGTCTCTGACGTGCAGGTAGGGAATCTATCAACAAAGTAAATTACTTTGAAATAATCTTACAATACCAAGTAGAAGAAGAAAGCCCAGAAAGAGTGGTTTATATAAGGTTTACATACACACAGTAAAGTTTGACCTTGAATATCTTGGCTTTGGTGAACTATGGTTTGGTTCCATTCTGCTTAATTCCAGCCAGTTACACATCTGTGGTAAAATTAATTACCTTGTAAAAAACTAATAAGTTCATTGCATATGTCAAATAGTTAAAGACTAACTAGTCGCATACAAGTTTGAAATCCTAAACAACGGCTTGCTGTTTAAATTGTTGTCAGGTAATATGAATATTAAAATTGGTGACTAAATCAGGAGGTCTTTGTAATGCTAAAGTGTTCTAATAATAAAATGGTAATCATGTCACTGAAAGTAATGTTATGATTCATAAATGGAATATATAACACGAGGGGTGAGTCCCCATGTTAATTAGACTTTAGGAAGGTTATGAGAGATGGAATTAACTGACATGTAAATAGACCATAGCAAAACATTTATTGGTCATTCTTAAATAGTTAACAAAACAAAATATGTAGTAAATTGCCAATTTATAAAACATTTTTAAGATGCTAAGTTGTGTACTTCAATTTACCTTCAGTTTGCTTATTACATTTTGTTTTATTTAAACCAATCCTTTTATTGCAAATATGTTTGTTATTGTCTTGTGAAATAAATTTGTTTATGTTAACGTGATGGTGCAACAACTAAGTATGTAGTTTTTTTTCTAGAAGTTGTCAAATACAAATCTGACACTTTTTTTCACAAACAGGTCTACAAAATAATTATTTTGTTTTTGTCCAGTGCCCTTACAATGCTTGGCAGCATTAATTGCCTTGACAGTTATTTTATTTGCACTTTGTTATTAAAAAAAGTACTAAAAGTTTGATTTGTGGTAAAATGTTCAATGAATTTGTTTCCCACATAAGTGATTATATTTATCACCAAGTAGTAAATTTTTTATTAGACTTTTTAGGAGTTATATTAAAGAAAATATAGGACTGCAAAGGGACAGTAAATGCTCATAGGAAAACAAATTGATATGTTGTACAGGGAAGTACGTTGGAAGGCTAGAAGCGTATTATGTTCGTAAGGAAGGCTGGAGGAAACAAGTGAAAACAATTATGTGGTATAGAGACGTTAACAAGGAGATTACAGGGAAACCAGAAGTTGATACGTTTCATTGTACATAGATTTCTATTAGAGAATGCTTGCAAACAAACATTGTGTGCACACTTTTTACAGTAGGCAACTTGCAAATTTTTATGTTGGCACGTGATTATTTAATCAACTATGTGAAATAAATGTGTGTGCAAAGTATTGCTATTTAAATGTAAGTTTTGTCAAAGTTGTGATCAAATGAATGTTTCTCCAGTCAATAAGTGTGTGCTCACTCAGTGATGTTACAACTCGTGTCAACGCCATGTTTGTTAACTTCAGCAGTGAGATATCGTTGCGGAAATACAAGTTTGTTAAAGGGTTGTAATGTGAAAATAGAGTCGGGTTTACAGAAACAATAAAATTTTTACAATACCCAAAAAAATTTTACTATTAACTTCCAAAAAAAAAAATTATAAGAGGAGAAAGTTACGATTTCACACAGTTAGGCGAGATATAAAAAATATTTTGCCAAAATCTAGACAATTTTAACATTTAGTTTTTAATAGGCACAGTATGTACTTGCAGGAAATATCAACCCTGGACTTTTTTAATCTGTTTCATTCTGACCCACTATGACACAGTGTTATTTAAAATACACTGCAAGATTCAGCAATTTGTGTACAGTAATTCCTTGCTATTTGTTATTATTAGATTCCTCTAATGATTACGTTAAGGATGTTCAAGTGCGATAAAATCATAATTTTGTGTCTTTATGAAACAGTGTTAGTTTCGTAGATGATACTTGTGAGTGCAGTTTCCTCTTACAAAACAATTTTAGCTCCCATAGTTTTCTCATAACAGTGCAACAAAGTCAAAATTTGCTTGTTCTGCTGTCATGACTTTAACGCACCGTTATGAGAAAATTATGTGAGTTAAAATTGTTTCGTAAGAGGAAAATGTATTCACAAGTATCATCTACAAAACTAATCATAACTAATTTGAACATCCTTAAGTGAAACTGAAACTTCTTATGAACTTTTCCTTACTCGTGAGAATGAAATAGTGTTGACCAATCATACCTATTAATTTTTTCTTCTTAATTCCTTATTGGTGTTTGTCCACGTTTCAGAACGTTCATAGTCAATTGAAATAAATTTTCTATAAAGGAATTTTTAACCACTGTATTGCTTTGAAAATAAGCCGTACCAGAAAAGATGTAGGCCCCTAATTCAATTTTATAACAATAAAATTAAAAATTAGTTAAATCCCAATGTCAGCCTCATAAAAAATTAACCAGATTTTGTCTGCATAAACCTGTTCAGCATTTAACTATTTAACATTTTGTACACCTTTTATTTACAGTTAAAGTGAACTGATTGTAGCACTATTTCTTATTTGCCTCTGGCACTATCCTTTGTTTCATTGTTTATTGAAACCCAAAAGTAGTTTTCTAATTCATGGAAATATTCATTTTTCAGTTTCCTATACTCTTTCTGCATAATATTGGCATTTTAAAGCAGCTGAAATCTGTTTTCCAGTCACAAATGTAACCTTACTCGCATTGTATTTCTGAGAAGCTTGACAAAGGTTTACGTAATGTGATTTGTTGTAACAAATTTCAAATTAGAGTATTATCTCCTTATGCGTAAATTTTTAGAGGTGCCGAGCTTTTTAGCAATTTGTTGCCGACTGACAAGGTTAATATTCTGCTACAGATTATAAAGATAATTAATTCTCTCATAGTCAAGTTTGGCAATGGATAAATTTTTGCCGTTGGTTTCACTAGAGTCTGTAGTGAGGCTATAAAATTAGATTACCCTGGTTTTCTCAAACAAGCGACTAATACAATTAGATCATCAAAGGTTGGCCACGTTGTGATTAAAATTTTGTAAGCAGTAAGCTCTTTTTAAGATTTTGAGTGTAAACAAACGTAACTTGGATCATTTTTAAAACGACTTATGCATATTGAAATTATACTCTATCCAGGATAACATTACAATTTTTTTAAGTGCATTTTGGCACAGATAACTTGTAAACTTACAAGTTATTAAAAAATAAGCATTATCAAACCTCAGATTACCTAGACATAGGTTTGCAGTTATGATTTGGCCCGACTTTTAGTTTTAACCAATTTAGGACAAACTCCACACTATTTTCACATTTTTGCTGCAATGAAGTTCAGTTATCTGTACAGTTATCTTGATTTTAAGTCCTTTATTAAAGTGTTATTCTGTGATAGCAATGGATATTTTGCCGTGACATAGAAACTGGAAAGCAAACACACAAATAAGGTATTTTGCAACATCTGTATAGCTGAACTATAGTTCTGAGTTATGGAAACATTTTTAACAATCCCCGTCAACAGTAGGTTTCATTTCTACATAATGTAGTTAATTTACCATAGTAGTTAAAATTGATTTGTTCACGGCTCACAGCTTCATTCACGTTGTATTGCTTTTTTAATAAGTGTGCTACCATTGCAGTATGTTAATTTTTAGTCAGCACTTGTAAACTGAGATATCATCAACATTCACCTCATGAAAAATAGTATAAACAAATAAGTTTTAGCTCGTGATGTACTGACAGCTTGATGATAGCGATTCTGCTATGTGCAGTTGCGGCTGGTGAAGTCAGATAATGGATGTTCACTCATTGTCTTGAAAAATAATTAAGAATGAAAATTTTTAATTAAAAACAGTCATAAATTGTTTATACACACAAAATTTCGTGTTGTTTTACTAAACTTTTCATGATACAGAACGTGAGTTAAAATTTAATTACCAGCACTGAAAGTTGTTTGATTTCCCTTTATTTAATTTCCAGGCAAATTTCAATCTTGATCTTAAATAAGCAGTAAGTACGTATAATTTTCTATCTAGTTTAAATATAATTATAAGGTTATCATTTTCAGCAATTAAATAATAATTAATATTTTCTTTATTTATAACGTCCGATGTTAAAATATTTTTCTAGCAATGTTATTGGATAGTATTTCATATCTTGGATGCAATATGTAAAAATACTGTTTATGTGAATATACATTCATTACCTGCATTCTGTATTATTGACAATTATTTTACATACTGAGCGTCTCCTCGCAAGTTTTGCTCAAGACTTGTGTCACATTTTTGCTCAGAATGTTCGTTTGGCCTGGAATTAGATAAAGCATAACTGCTGGCATCTAGCGAGGTGTTTTATAGTTGTGGTGATGTAACGCTTGCTGCGCCAGTAGGTACTGCCACCACGAGGTTAAAGAAGTTACCGTTTCCGCGATCAATAGGCATGAGCACAGTCCAACCTGTGCTCTTCTTCAGTGTTTAAACTCCCATAAGAGGCGACATCATTTTGTCGTGCGCATGCGCAGAAAGGCCGAGAAGGGAGGCCGAGAGAACTTAGCTCTGTTGTGCACAGTACAGGGTTACAGCTTTACAGGATAAAAACTCTGTGATTTTGTAATTGGCTAGACAAACATTTCAAACTGCACTAACGCTACAAAACACACAAGAATGTTTTAAATATTTTACAAAACTGCTTCACAGAAAACTGGGTGTGCACATGCACTTGTGCATTTACATACCGGCTGCTACTGCCCATATGACTTTTTACATATCAAATTTACACCTCTTGTTTTAGGTGCTAGACTGACTTTATTTTCACAAAAATTCATTCCATTTGTTGTGTGAATGAAACTTATTGGGGTCGGTCACTGATGTATTTCTAAATCATTGTACCACTGAGGGCGCATACTGCCTCATAATTTGCTGTTTTAATTAATCAATTAATTCTTTAATACACTGTATCAATTTTCATGCAACAAACTGTCAATTTTTTATGTGTGTTACAAAATGTTCTTGTGGTTTTCAGTTACATTTGTGAAATTTGCAAGTTACCTATTTTCTACATACTTAGCCATAAGATAAGGATAAGTGGGAGACGTAGTAGGGTGAATAAGATAGAGCAATTACCTAGATGTTTATAAATGTATGTTGGTATAGGTCATTCGGAAGAAAGTGAGTACTAAAGATTTAACCGTTGAAAAAAATCACTGGCTGTTGCTGCATATAATTCAACATTGACAACAGTTACATTACTGCTTATACATTTGGCAGCGAAATATTGCACGTAGTTCCGTGTATTTTATATTTAAATACACCATTGCTGAAAGAACATCAAATGGAATTGACCTCTTCGTATTTAATATACTATAAAATATTTAATCATGATAATATTGACATACTTACTGCCTTTATAAGTTTACTTAAACGGCGCCAGTAGAAAGTGATTTAATCCGGGCCGTTCAAATTCAACAGTTAGTAGCGAAAGGCGTCTAGCGCTATGTGCACTGATGTTAATTATTTCACCGACATGTGGCATCAGAGTTAGGTTTTCGCCACTTAGCTTGGAAGCGTTCAATGACGATACCGGACGGTACAAGAGGAGAGCGTTGTTGTGTTTGTCCGTTGTGCAATAAATATGGGTTTCTGATAAAACACATTCAAAAGTATTAGAAGTGACTGTTTCCTCATTGGTAATATATGTGTTACGAGCGCCAACATGAGTATCTTGATTTAAAGACAGCAATTTTTTTTGTTTCATACACTAAGAAAATACGTTGTTTTTGTTGAGTGCGTCGTTGTTCATGGCAGTATAACTGAACAGGTTTGAATTTTTAAATTGCGTGTGTCATTATGGCGTGTTTTTTTTTTTTGTGGCGGTTTTGAGTTATAAATTCGATTTTCATGTGTACATATTTACGAGATACGTAACGGCAATAGTGCGGGTCGTATAAATTAAGAGTCAATGCACAGAAACCAGTATTAAGATGTTAACTCGCAGGTATTTATAACTAAGATTACTATTGGTTATACATTTTATTCAATACACGTGTATTTAATGAGTTGATAACATTTTCAGCCCAGTGGAATGTAGATGTAAACATTGTACAAGCCTATGTAAATTAAAGCACGTGGCAATGTTTACGTTTACATACAGCGGAAAGATATAAACTGGCAGAAAATAGAAATTAATCGGGGGCTTTTTTGAGTGCTCACTTTATCCCGAATCACCTATAGGTGATCCAAGGTGTGAAATGAGAGAAAGGACCCCAAATGTAAAATCATTGATGAAAGTACAGTATCAGTGTCCTATGGGAATGTCTATAACAAGTGAGCAAATATTTTGCATAGATGGATTTAAGTAAGTATTTTTCAACAAGGATTTGGAATGTAATGCTTTTGCTACACGTAAAAAAATCCATTTTCTTTCCATTATCATTTAAAGCACATGTAATGGTTTTAAAAACATCCATTTTTAGTTTTCTTCCAATCACTATAATATTTGTCTTGAATTTTTTTAATTTCGTGTCTATTAGTAAGAGGGAAGCATGCAGAAATCCGTAACACATCCATTCCATCGTGGCCAACTTACCACACAGTGGTGAATTTTGACCAGGTCCCTTATCAGTGTTGTCATATCAAGATTATTAATGTATTACATAAACTATCTATCATTGTTTGTCTCTATGTATTTATCATATTAGTTGTTATTTTTCCTTTAATAACATTAAAAACAAGTTGTAAGATACAACGGGTATTTGTAAATAAAATGTTTGTACATAGTATTGGTTTATGATGGAGATTAGCTGTGAAATGGATGTACAGAATTGTCTGCATAAAAATGTTTTTGCTGTTGTTCCTTGTATCTGTACGAAAAACCTAACTTATACAAAAAATACATTAATAATTCGTTACTGCATTTCCATTAAAGTGTTTCCGGTTATACTGTTGTAACACAAAACTATCATAATTGCATCCTTGTTGTTGATAGTTTGTTACAAATATATTGCAGTGAATTGTATACATTTTAATAATGAACTTATTTTTTTATATTGTTTTTATGTATTTTTGTCAGAAACCTACTTGTATTTGACACTTATCTTAAGTTACAATTCTGTAGATATGGTGTTGTTAATTGTATAACATAAAAATTTTGCTTGTGCTGGTTGAGTCTGTTGTTTTTTCAAAGCTTAAGTACTGTAATGGTGTTAAGCGTACTGTATTTGCAAATGTTGTTAATATTATAATATTATACATTTAAATATTTACCAGTAAAAAATTTTTTTTAATGAATAAAGTTCTGACAGCTACTTTCCTTTTATTTAAGTGGCATTACGAACACCAATACACAAGTGTTTAAACACATTAAGACAAGTTCTTTAGCTTGGGGAAATTGTAAAATATTTCCAGTGATTTCTGTGAAAATAAGAATGCATGTGTGTTCCGTTTCTCCTGAAATTAACCGTGTACTTTAACCATTTTCCTGCTGGGAAAAAAAATTGGTAGGTATGCCCATAAAATGTACATATTAAAACAAAATAACCTCATATTTATTACTACAGTTTGTTTCAGGTTTACTTTAAAGAAGAAAAACATATAGTTCATGTGTAATCAATTTCACATCACAGTTTAACAATATTTTTTGTCTTAAACTACAGTATACTTAAATGCCGCAGTTTAAAGAGTTAACTTAATTATTGCAGGTAATGTAACAAATGTATAACTTTTATGGGTCAACGAATATACAGGATGTATCTTTAATGGTGTCAGGGATGTGTTCCTTACACAAAACATTAAAAAAAAAGTTTATACGACCATAGGTCTAAAAATCAATAGTTTGCGACGAATTTAAGGATGTGTCCTCAAACAGGAATAGTGTTAAAAAGTACATTGTCAAAAAAGAAGTTACAGTTTTTTACATCAAAACTTGCAGATTAACATACAAAAATTTCATAAAAACTAATTTGAATTTTTAAAACTATTTCTCGGGATGTGTCCCGGAAAAATATTTTAAAAATTCAGTAATCGAAAATGGTTAGTCGTATGACCAAAACTGCGGAGCTAAAAATTAAAGGACAATTTTTACAACAACGTATCCTAAATTCAATTATATTCACGTTAAGCTTTTACTTAATTTTCCTAGATCTGTCCCGAAAAACATTAAAAAATATAAAGAATTTGTTTATTGATGCCAAAAAAAATCAGGACAAGTCTAAATAAAAGTACCACGAAAATGGATTGGAAACTTTATGGTAAAAAATTTAATTGTTATTGAAACAAGTAATATTGTGAACATTATTGTTAAAAATTACTTCCCTCTTCTTCAATGCAAGCTGTAAGTCTGCATTCCGTGCTTTGGCTTACTCGGTTGTATATTCCTGGAGTGCGTTGTATTTTGTTGAAATCATGTTGGATATGCTCTTTAAGGATGTCAAGGTTATGCACAGGCATTGCATACACTAAGGACTTATAATGTCCCTAGACAAAGAAACCCATTGGATTCATGTATGGTGATCAAGCAGGCCAAGCAATTGATCCCCTTCAACCAATCGTTCAAATTCTGGCATGCTATGAGACTGAAGTAAGGGGAGAAACATTATGCATAAACAGTTGGATGATATGCAGAGATACATCATCAAGTAAATTTTGCAACTCATTTTTGAGGAACTGAAGGTATGTTTCTCCAGTCAGATGTTGAGGGAAAAAATAGGTTCCAAGGTCATAAATGATTCCACCCCACGTATTTAGACTTAATGTCTGTTGATGATTGTTGTGATGCACATCATGAGGATTGTCATAAGCCCAGGTATGACTTATGATAATTAGTGGTACTGTCTCGCATAAAACCTGCCTCATCAGTAAAGAACGCCACACAGCACACTTCAGTACCATTATCTCCTACCTAATGATTAGCTTACACACTTTGTGCTCTTACCAATAAACAATTTTTTAATGGTTTTCCAGGACAAAGCCTGGAAAAGTAAGTTAAAGCTTAACATATATATTATTGAATTTTGGATTTGTTGTTGTAAAAATTGTGTTCTTTAATTTTTATCTCCGCACTTTTGGCCGTACAACTAACCATTTACGATTATTAAATTTTTTAAAAATTTTTCTGGAACAAATTCTGGAAAGTTTTGAAAATTCAAACTGGTTTTCATAGATTTTTGGTATGTTAATCTGCAAACTTTTATGCCAACTTTGATGTAATAAACCTATATTTTTTGATAATGTACTTTTTCATACCATTCCTGTTTAGATACATCCTTAAATTCCTCGCAAACTATTGATTTTCAGACCTGTGTTCATAAAGCTGTTTTCAATGTTTTTGTGTAAGGAACATATCCCCAAAATATTTCACACCAAAAATACAACCTGTATATTGTATAGGTATTTTAAAAAAAATAGACAAATCCTTATTAATTTTGTGGCATACTCAGAGAGAAAATTTGAGGACATATAAAGGTGGAATCAAAGTTACGGTAGAGATTCTGGCTACAATTAGCTGTAAAAATGTAATTGTGTGTACTTGGAACAAGTGGGCAAGAGGACCCGTAAGCAATTGTGCCTCAAAGGCCAACTCTTGGGTTACTCCCAATCTCATAGTCTGGAAGAGTAACTTGTTCAACTGACGTGAATCTTCCCATCCCTGACTCTTCTTAACTGTTGATTGTGATATATTATAAGAAATCAGTTTATTTCCTACTATGACTTCACTGAAATGAGATTATGAAATCTACTATATTGAAAGGAATGTTTACAAATAAAACAGAAAGAGTTGTGCACAAGTACTCACAGGATGGTACTTGCAGATAGAAACACACACACATAGGACGAACACATTGCTCCGCGGACGCGCGGCCACGTTTCACAGACTACAGCTGCTTCATCAGTGCCTCCACTCACCTGATGAAGCAGATGTAGTCTGCGAAACGTTGTGACCTCGCGTCCGCGGAGAAATGTGTTCGTCCTATGCGTGTGTGTGTTTCCATCTGCAAGTACCATCCTGTGAGTACTTGTGCACATCTCTTTCTGTTTTATTTGTAATTAGTAGCCTAGCGGCCTTTCCCGCCATTGTCCTTGAAAGGAATGTTTGTCTGTCTTCTATTCATTCCTGTACCATTCACCCAATTGTGATTTAACTTCTGGTAATTGTATGTTTGCCCATGATGATTCCTGTTATCAAGAAAACATACATATATTTTTGGTGGGGGGGGAAGAGGGGGGTTTCAGAACTCCCAAAAAATTAACGAAAGAAAACTTTGGTAAGTTGTGCATGCATCCACGAAGGTTTCTATTTCTACCAAAAAATAATTTTGTGGGATGGGGAGGGGGCAGAATGGGGCAACTAAATAAATTTAGCTGGAAAAAAATACTTTGACAAGTTGTGTATGCACCTGCAAAGGTTTCTGCAAAAAATTGAGGTGTGAGAGGGGCAAAACGGATACCCAAAAATTTATAAAAATGTAATGGGCATTGCAACCCATGCAGGGGCACCTAGTGTTACATAAAACTCTTGGCATTGAAGACTAACATAACTCTGAAACCTCAGTAGAGAATAGAGAAGTTTTAGAAAGTACTTAATAATGTAAGAAACTTCCATGTAATCTTTGCTACACATTGCTAAGCGTCAGCTGTAGTTCATTAGCCGTTTGTACATTAAGCAGCCTTTTTCACCCCAAAACGTTTTAAGATCTGATTATTGGCTTAAAGATCTTCAGTGTGTGTGTAATGGACGGTGTTACAATAAGAGTTGTAAAAGAAATGAACATATTGTTGAAGTCTAGCTTGTCTTAAAATTAATCCACAGCTTTTTCCCCTCAGGCTTGTGGGTGCTCTGAGATGGTGTCTGCCTCAAGATCAGGCTCTTTGCCAAAGTGTGTCAAAACATACAACTCCTTTGTACGGGGCGATGAGCACCTGCGTGAGGCACAGATTGCGGTATGTCTGACAGGATATTTAAACACCACCCATATAGTGTAGTGTGTGCTATAAGAATATTTGAAACTAAACAATATAGAATTTGATGCACATTTCGAGGTTGCCTTTATAGCTTCGTCGCTTTTGATCCTTAAGTTATGTTTTCGTTCTTTCCCAGTTACCACAATCCTGTAGAAAAATTTTTAAGTGGTAACTTATTTTATGGTAGTAGATATAGTGTTAATTTGTCACATTTAATAATTTTTGTGTTCACTTTGTCGCTTTATCAGCTACTTTTTAGTCACTATTTTGTAAGAGTTTGGCCACTGACACAACATTGAAAATTGCATTTGAATAAATATTGATTACTGCACAGTTATTACAGTATGTTTTAGTACTCAGGTGTAATTAAGTCAGGACTAGCGATTGGGATTCAAAAATTTGGTACTGGCATAATTTAAATTTGATACTCTACGTGGGAATTTTCAACAAAACGAGTGATGAAAAATACAAGTTTAAGTCACCTTTGATTACTTTGTACCTTTTAGGAAAATCACATTTGGTTGCTCACCCATACCTGGCAACCCTCCCGCTTTAGGCAGGAGACTACCGATTTTCTACCTGATCTCCTGTCAAAGTCAAAGCTGTCTCTTCTGTTGATAGGCCTAGTAGTCTAACTACAGCAAAAAATTCTAGTGTGAAACAAAGTTCTGAATTGCCAGTTCCAGAAGCAAAACTGCAAAAAAAAAAAATCTAAACAAAAAGTGGAGGTAGTTGCTGTGGCCTTTCTAGAGAAGAAAGATTATTGATGTTCCCAACATGTAAGTCAAATAAATCATTTTGTTTATTCCTTGAGAATACATTGCCAGTATTTGAAAAACCAAACGTGGTTTTACAATCACTATAGTCACATATTCACATCCTATGCTCTATGTTAATGGAATTGTTCAGAAATATCATTTGAAGATTTGTAAAGTCAACCATTGCCATGAATGCTTCATCTCTGCTGGAAGTTGATTACCACAAGAAAACTAACCAGAAAGAGGATACTGACATTACAATTGGAAATGCCATTTCTGAGGCAGTGTGTGACCTCAAACCTGAAGAAAAGGCTGTTTTTTATTATTCTGTTAGGGAATTCTTTGTGTTTGCATGTGATTACATAATCCATAAATTTCCCCTCAATAATACTGTTTTAGTGAATGCTGAGGTAGCACAGATCAACAATATTTTTAATGCATCATTTTCAAGTTTAAAGTTTTTTGTTGATAAGTTTCCTTTCATTTTAAATGTTGAAGACCGGGTTTTAGAATCTGCCATAGACGGTTTGCAGTCAGATTTTGCGACTTTCAACTTGAAGATCTTGATGAAGCCATTAAAACAGAAAAAAGGATTGATGTTCAGTGGAGTTTGATGGAAGAAATCAAAAATGCATGTGGAAATGTCAAGTATAAAAAATCAACAAAGGTTATGTTAGCTGTTTTTACGATCCCGCACAGTAATGCTGAATCGGAGAGAATATTCAGTCAAGGAAGGAAGACGAGGACACAGTTCAGGTCATCAACGTCTAATAAGTGAGTGTGTGAGAGAGGGATATTTTGGTCAGTGCTCAACATTGAGGTCTTAATCACTAGACAGGGGTGACATGAGGTGAGTATGGAGCACTACCGGAATAAATGGGCAGGGGAAACGGGAGATCCCCAAGAAAACCCACCGACCAAGGCATCGTCTGGCACGATTCCCACATCTGAAAACCGGGGACTGACCCTGCTGGGAATCAAACCCGGATCGCCTTGGTGGGAGGCAAGGAGTCTGACCCCTCGTCCACTACGGTCCCCATGTCTAACACGACATTACATAAATTGATGGTGGTGAAATCTAGGCAACAGGGGTGCTGCTACGAGCAAACGTTTGACTCTATCTATCTGGAGAAAACCAAGTCTGCAACCAGAGAAAGCTTGAAGTAATTTAGCAGCCAAATTTTGGCTGTTATTTGTTGTGTGTGGTGTTTTGATTTTGACAGTGCTAAAAAAATCACTGTATTCGTAAAATAGCAATTAGCCTCATAAAAATATCACAAGTTCTTCCAGTACAGTAGATTTTTAAACTTTTACTTCAAATATGTGCTTAAATAGCACCATTTTGAACCTTCAAATAAAAATGTTTGCAGAGTAGGTCCCCCAGATCCCCTTCCTTGGAGGAGGGTTAAAGTGTTTACTCCCCTGGGAAAATTTCCAGATTTTGGATTTGTCAAGGTTGGCAGATATGCTGACCAAAACACTCATGTTTATCATTCATATAAGATTAAAAATACCCATCATTTTTATAGAAACGTGTACTCACAGAGTATCATGTTTCTATTTAATTTTAAGATGTAATTAGTTGCCTAGTGGCCTTTGTTTCCCTGTATTGTGACGCGTCCTTTGCGTCTGCTGCTTGTTGCTGTAGTCTATTGTTATTGTTGTCACTTCGCGTTGAGGTTATGTGGTGAAGTGCGCCGGATAGCTCAGTTTAGTCATTTAAAAGGAGACGGAAACAATGATTATGATATTGCAAATTAGACTCACGTAATAAGGTAACTGTTTGTTTATTTTTTTATTTTAACTTTTACATTTTTTTTGCTTGCTTCATGAATATTGTACATCTGACGGTTTGGTCAACACACAAATAAATGGGAAAATGGTCAGATGTCCGGCGTTACCATGCCCGAACAAACGAAATAAAGCGAAAAAA